>CAUYON010072880.1:0-11713 GCA_963573935.1 Arctocebus calabarensis | reverse complement strand
ACTGGATAAAGATTTTTTAGGTTCATTTTTTCCCTATACATGGGAAAATTATTATATCAGCTTTGAATAATCACATAAACTTCTGTGTTTCTTTAGACCAGTATATTTCAACTTTGTTTTTCCTTATGGCACTTTTGAACCTATTAAATTATGGTGATTTAAAAAAAGAGTAAATATACTTACTGTGCTTTGAATTTCCTTCAAAAATAATTAATGATCTTTAAAAATTTTCACTGCAGGGCGGTACCTGTGGCTCATGGAGTAGAGCGCCGGCCCCATATACCGAAGGTGGCGGGTTCAAACCTGGCCTCGGCCGAACTTGCAAAACAAAAACAGCCAGGTGTTGTGGCGGGCGCCTGTAGTCCCAGCTACTCAGGAGACTGAGGCAAGAGAATCGCCTAAGCCCAGGAGTTGGAGGTTGCTGTGAGCTGTGTGACGCCACAGCTCTCTACCGAGGGCGATAAAGTGAGATTCTGTCTCTACAAAAAAAAAAAATTTTCACTGCACATCTAAGATTTCTCATGGCACACTGGTTGAAAATCACTGCTTTAGACTATGTTAATTCTCAAGTGTTCCCTTCGATAACTAATTCTTGATATTTATGTCTAGTAATAAAGTTTATTATTCTCATGGAAAAAAAACTTTACCCAGTGAGGCTACTGTAATGTAACCATTTAAGTTTGACATAATAAAAGAAGTGGTTTATATAAGTAAGGAATGACTAACACATACTACTTTCCTTTTTATCTGATTATCTTCTATTTTAACATATCAATGTTTTTATCTTAATTCTCTTAAATGTACCATTATGCATGATAGCACTATGTTATCATAGAACCTAATGTTGTTCGTCCACCTGACATTTTGGCTTTATGTGAGGTCAGCCCCTTTTATTTCCTTGTCTGTCTTTCCTTTGTTATAATCTTTATTTTATTCATCCTAAAGACAACCCATGTACAACTTTGGCCTTTGTCATGTAACCCAAAAGCTTGCTTCTGCACAGTTCAGCTAGTAATTTTATTTATCTTTTTGAGACAGAGTCTCACTTTTTCACCCTCAGTAGAGTGCCATGGTGTCATAGCTCACAGCAACCTCCAACTCTTGGGCTCCAGTGATTCTCTTGCCTCAGCCTCCCAAGTAGCTGGGACTACAGGCACCTGCCACAATGCCCAGCTATTTTTAGAAATAGGGTCTGGCTCTTCCTCAGACTGGTCTCAAACCTGTGAACTCAGGGCATTTCACCTGCCTCTGCCTTCCAGAGTGGTAGGATTACAGGCATTAGCCACCCTGCCTTGACTTTAGCTTTTTCAAAGACAGAGCCCCTTGCCCCTCTGTAGTGCTGGGGTACTAGCAAACCAATAACCCCTAAAGAGATAAGGGGCCAGGGCCTCAGCCTTCCAAAAAGCCAACTCATTGGAGATGGTTTCAGTGATGTCACATCTTGGGCATTTCCACAGCATGTTCTCCCTAACCCCCTCCCAGATATCTATGTATGTTCTTGGAATAGGAAGGCTGAGATCTCTACTTAAAACCATACCAATGCCAGTCTGTTGGAATTTTACCTGGAGAAGAGATACTTTTTATACATTTTGGACACCTTTTCAGGATGCTCTCAGTCACTGGATTTCTCTTTTCCAACAGCAGACAACCACTCATGCAGTTTAAGTGCTTTATTGATGTCTCAGCTACCCATACTACCCTTTCAGCAGCCAAGATCTTTTAAGAAGCCCATTCACTACCAGAGGACCCAAGCTACTTCCTTGTGTCTGCCATGGTGTCATTAGCTAGTTTCTTTCTTCTTCAGCTCTTCCACTTTGGAAACGTAGATCCTCATGGCATCCATCTTGGATATCCCTTTGTTCTGGCTCCACGCCTCATACTTGGCTGTGGCCCTCACATCTGAGGCAGGAGGGGCAGGGATGTCGCAATCGCCCTGGGTGGCCTGTTTGTAGAAGCTGTACACCAGCAGTTTCTCCTGATCACTCACTGGGCCCTTCAGCTGCTTGAGAGTTGTGCAGGCTAACTCGAACTCCACTTGGCTCATTGGGGTTGTGGAGGCTGGGTCCCGGTAGCCTTCCTAGCTGGTACTTGGTGCTAGAAACTGGAGGGTGGACAGTTAAAAACAGGTGAGGCTGGTTATTATTAGATCTCTGGAAGAAGAGAAAGGGAGCGATTGGTAGATTGTGTCTTCTCAATGGGAAATTGTGTGTTTATAAGTACAGACTGCAAACCAGAGGTCCAGTAGATTGGATCTGGTTGTCTCAGCTCGCGCAGTGAGTGCATTTTGGGGTTAGGACTACCCATCAATGTTCCAAAGGCGTTTATGAAAATTAAGGAGCGCTGCTGCTGGGCGAAGGAGGCAGTACAGCAGGAGGAGCTTTGAGGGCGAAATGAGAGGGAGGCGCGGCTCACAGCTTTCAGACTGAGACCAGAGACCCGCAGCGCAGAAGGAAGCCTTCTGGCAGCCCGGGGACAGACATCCAGTGTCGGTGAACTGTGTGCGGAGCACACCCGAAGCTGGGGGACAGAGACTAATGGATAGGACAGACTGAGACTCAGACAGCAGAGCTGCACAAGGGGACGGTACAGGTGAGTGGCCAGGCGGGGCCAGACAAGGCGCGCAAAGGGGAAGGTAAGGCTTGTACCTGCCGGTTGGCCGGTGGGAGGCCTCGGGCCGAGAGGCGGCGCTGTGGGCTGGACCTTGTTGCTGGCTCGTTCTTGAGGAGTGCGCGTGCGCACGGTGGCCCGCGCTGAGGCTGTGGGCGGGGCCTGCGTCCGACCATTGTGCCGTTCCGCCTACGCCGCGCGCCAGTCCGGGAGCGGGAGGGGCGCCGCCGACAGCCGTCGTGTTGCCGCCATGGACCTAGGTGGGTGTCCCGGCTCCGCAACTCAGAGCCTGCCCGGGCGGTGCTCCCCGGCGTGCCCCTCACACCCCTGCTGCCCGGAGCATCCCTGCTACCCCTGCTGCGCACACTAACGCGACTCGGGGCTAAAAAAACCCACTGGGGCCAGAAAACCCTCTGGAGGGCCGGGGGTGGCCCTTGGAGACCGCGTGTCAGGAGGCCTGGTTCCAGCCACGGCCCCTCCGCTCGTTGTCCCACCTCTTTCCGGCCACTTTCTGTTGGAAAAAACAACAGACGTGAAGTTAGATACCCCGAAAGCGGTCGGGTTTAGTTGCACGTGCTTTGGGAAATGCTGGGCTGGGGGCACGCCTCGGGGAATCTCAGGTGCCCCCCTGTCTCCGGTGTTGACCGTCTGCTAAATTCTTGAGCAAGTTTCTTACCCTCAGGTTTCCTCACGAACAGAGTGGAGATGATGGCACTGTACCTTCCTCACTGAGTTTTTGGGGCGTTTTTCATTGAGATCACGTGTATATAGCGTCCGGTACAATGCCTTGGGGTAACAGCAGCCCTCATCACACTGGCATTTGGGAGGGGCAGCGGCAGCTGAGATGGCACTCTTTGAACCCCCGTGTGTCTTGATTCAAAATCCTCATGGGCAAGGCCTGGGACAAGGCAGAAGAGGGAGGTGATAGTAATCGAAGGCACCTTGCCAAGCCTCCCACCGTGCTGGATACACCTTTAGGGGGATAATACCAGATTGCTGTTTTGGGAGAGCTGAGGGTAAGCCACCCCACGATGTGACAGTAATATTAGGTTGTGGTGAAATGTCCTGGTCGCTGGCCAGCTCTTCCTGGTGGAAAGGCAGAGTTGGAAGTTTGGTCCTGCAGCTGTGGTGATTTCTGTACCAGCCCCACTACTTTGAGGTTGTTGACACCCTGAGCAAATTGTTTCAGAGCCCCTATGTTCACATCTCTAAAACAAGAATAGTCCTCAAAAGGTTATTTTGAAAATTTAAAAAGGTCTTCTATGTGTACCACTTAGCACAGTGCCTGGCGTTGGGCACTGAGCACTGAGCATACCTGAGAAGTGGGCACTCACTGGTGCTGGTTAACCATCAAGCCATTGGGTTTCTCTCAGCTGGTAACTCAATACTTAAGGCAGCACATGTACATACTGTGTCTGGTGGACAGGTGTGGCGGACCAAACATCTGCACAGCACAATTGGCAGTGCAATAAAACTAAATTTACAGAGTCAGTAGGGAACATATTTGGGGCCCTTGGAGGAACCATCTGAACCAGAGAGAAAAGCCATAACCCACAGAGACACCCTCAGTTACCAAACCCCAAAATCTAACTCACCCATGTAAGCCAAGACAGAGTGCCTTTGTAAGTGGCTCTCCTGGAGTGCTGAGCCCTTGGTGTTTTGCTGCTCCAATAAATGGTAGGAAGGACATCATATTCTTTAATCAGTATTTTCTCTTGTAATCAGTATTTTCTCTCTTGGCTCCTAGCCTGTGAAACTAAGGAGTATGTGAAAATGGAGGCAAGGGGGACTGAAGAAGGGATAACATCTCTGGGCCCTGGGAAAGGAAAAGAGCCAAATATTGAGTAGTGAGCAGTGCTGATTTTATTTATTAAGAGAGTCTCACTTTGTGCCCTAGGTAGAGTGTCATAGTTCACAGTAACCTCAAACTCTTGGGCTCAAGTGATCCTGAGTAGCTGGGACTACAGTTATCCATCACAATGCCCAATGTCCAGCTAGTTGTTTTTTTTTTAATTTTTAGTTAAAAATTTAGCTAAGGCTGGTTTCGAAATTCTGAATTCAGGCAATCCATCTGCCTTCCTCCCAGAGTGCTAGGATTATAGGTGTGAGCCACTGTACCTGGCTACACCTTGTACTGATTTTAGTGTCTGGGTCAAAGAAGTATACTTGATAACTTGTTTCTGAGCTAGGGGAAGCAAAGAACAGTGACAAGATGCTAATTCTCCCCACAATAAAAAGGTTGGGGAAAACCAACATTTATTGAACACTTAATTGGGCTCTTTGTAAAGTGATTCTTATTGTACTTATAAATTTGTTTTTTTTGCAGTTTTTGGCCAGGGCTAGGTTTGAACCCACCACATCTGGCATATGGGTCCAGCACCCTGCTCACTGAGCCACAGGCACCGCTCCATGTACTTATAAATTTTTTTGAGACAAAGTCTCCCTCTGGTGCCCTGACTAGAGTGCTGTGGCATTATACTTCACAGCAACCTCAAGTTCTTGGCTCCAAGTGATACTCTGGCCTCAGTTCTTCTATTTTTAGTAAAGATGGGGGTCTCACTGTTGCTTAGGTTGGTCTCAAACTCCTGAGCTCAAATAATCCACCAACTTTGGCCTCCCAGAGTACTAGGATTATAGGCAGGTGTGAGCCACCACACCTGACCTTGTAACTATATCTTATTTAATCCTTACAGCATCTTTGGGAGATGCAATCAGGAGGTAACAGCACCATCCCAGAGCCAAAGGTTTAAATAGTATATATATTTATCCTCAGAGTCCTAATATGAAGTTCTTTATTATCCCCCACATATACAGAAGGGAGATTCAGAGAAGTAATCTGTCCAAGATATATCATTTAAATGGCAGAGCTAGGATTTAAACTTGTGTCTGACTAAACATCCCAAGATGAATTCCTTAATAATTCTATGTCAGGGCTGCTGGGTTTGAACCCAGCCTGGACCTGCTAAACAACAAGGACAATTACAACAACAACAAAAATAGCCAGGCATTGTGGCGAGTACCTGTAGTCCCAGCTAGCTACTTGGGAGGCTTAGGCAAGAGAATCACTTAAGCCCAATAGTTTGAGGTTGCTATGAGGTGTGACACCAAGGCCTACTGAGGGCAACATAATGAGACTGTCTCAAAAAAAAAAAAAAATCTGTATCAGTTTATAGCTCACTGAAGGCAGGACTTTTCTTCTTCAATCTAGTGTAGCAATTCTCAACCTGTAGGTCACAACCCACAAGAACTGTATGTGCATTACTTTTTGTGTCTACCTCCTGATTTCACCCATAGAACCAGGGCCATGAGTAGCTTATTCTTCTTGATTGGTGAAAGCTGTAGGGTGGACTGTACCCTGAAAGAATGTTTGAAACCTATTTGCAAGGCTAAAAAGGAGGGAAGGCAGGGCTTGTCTGATTGCCCCAGTGGCTGTGCCCCCTTAGTCTGTATCCTTGCTGAGACACTCATCTGTATGTCCTACAACACATACTTGGTGACCACTGTAATTTGGTACTATTTGTGCTGTCTCCCTTTTCTAAACTCTTCTCCCAGGATCTTCTGCTGGCCCTCCCTTTGCTGGAGGGTCTAGCCTCAGCAGTGCAGCTTTCCCTTTTCACATTTCCTGAAGGATTTCATTCATATCCTGTTCCAGTGATCCTCCCTGGGCAGATAGCTCCAAAATCTCATTGCAGGGCTGACTTTTCTCCTGAACTTCAGCCCTGCATTGCTATTGCTTCAGGACATCTACCTGAAGGTTCTATCTTAGACTCCAAATAACAAAAATTGAACCTGTCTTCTCTCAACGCTGGTGATTCTCCTGTTCCCTATTTCTAATGGTACCCACCAAGTTCCCAAGAAAGAGAGCTTAGAAGTCATTTTTAATTCCTCAGCTCCAGCTCTGCAGAGGCTCTTGTAAATTATCCCTCCTTCCCCCTCTTCCATGGATATCATTTAAAACCTTTGTCACCTCTAACCCTGATAATGACAGTCAGCCTACTAACTGCTATCTCTCCCCCTAAACTCTGCTTACTACTGTGAAAATTTTTCACTACACTCTTATTTGGCTTTTCTCTGTGCAGGACCCTTGAACATCTGTGAAGAAATGACTATTCTGCATGGGGGCTTCTTGCTGGCTGAGCAGCTGTTCCACCCCAGAGCACTGGCAGAATTGACAAAGTCTGACTGGGACCATGTTGGGCGGCCCATTGTGGAGGCCTTGCAGGAGATCTCCTCAGCCACAGCACATTCCCAATCCTTTGCCTGGAAGAAGAAAGCTCTCATCATCATCTGGGCCAAGGTTCTTCAGCCCTACCCCGTTACACTTTCTGACACTGAAACTCGGTGGCAGGAAGATGTATTCTTCTCTGTAGGTAACATGATCCCTACCATCAATCACACAGTCCTTTTTGAGCTGCTCAAGTCCCTGGAAGCTTCTGGACTGTTTATTCAGCTCCTCATGGCCCTGCCCACCACTATCTGCCGGACAGAACTTGAGCGCTTTTTGGAGCACATGACTATTGACACTTCTTCTAGGGACGTGGCCTTCTTCTTGGATGTCTGGTGGGAAATGATGAAGCACAGGGGCGATCAGCAGGACCCCTTGCTCTCCCAATTTAGGACAATGGCCCAACAGTACCTGTTCTCCTCGGATGAGTTCTGCCATCCTCCAAAGAGGTTTAAGTCTGACCCAGATGTGTGTCCTACCATGCCTCTGTTGGCCATGCTGCTGAATGGGCTGAAGCAAATCCAAAATAGAATCATGAGCCTGGGAATGAAGTGCTGTGCATTAGCCAACTTGGCTGACATGCTGACCGTCTTTGCACTGATGGAGGATGACCCCCAGGAAGTGTCCGCAACTTTGTATCTGGACAAACTGGCCACAGTGATCTCTGTGTGGAATTCGGACACCCAGAACCCATACCACCAACAGGCACTGGCAGAGAAGGTAAAGGAGGCAGAACGAGATGTCAGCCTGACCTCATTGGCCAAACTCCCGAACGAGACCATTTTCATGGGGTTTGAGTTCATGCACAGTCTGCTGCGGGAGTGGGGAGAGGAGCTGCAGGCCATGCTTAACAGCAGCCAGGGGACAAATTATGATAGCTACCGGTTATGTGACAGCCTGACTTCCTTCAGCCAGAACCTGAAACTCTACCTGGATACCACCAGCTTGTCCAAGGAGGAGAGGCAAATGGTCTCTGAGCTGGCAGAGTGTGTCAGAGACTTCCTGAGGAAAACAAGCAGGGTCCTAAAGAACAAGGGCTTTGAGGACATCACTGCCTCCATTGCCATGGCCATAATTGAGCAGAAGATGGACCGGCATATGGAAATGTGCTACATTTTTGCTTCTGAGAAGAAATGGGCCTTCTCAGATGAGTGGGTAGCCTGCCTAGTGAACAACAGGGCTCTCTTCCGAGATCCAGACTTGGTGTTAAGGCTACTGGAAACAGTGATGGAAGTCAGCGTAATCAACAGAGCCATCCCTCAATCTCAGATCAAACAAGTGATCGACTTGATCCTGGAATGTTATGCAGACCTCTCTCTGCCAGATAAAAATAAAGTCCTCTCAGGTGTCCTGCATTCCTGGGGGCCCAAGGGCCTATCTGAAAAGCTGTTGGCTTACTTGGAGGGTTTTCAGGAAGACCTCAATACAACTTTTAACCAGCTCACACAGAGTGCTTCTGAACAGGGCTTGGCTAAAGCTGTAGCTTCTGTGGCCCGCCTAGTCATAGTGCACCCAGAAATCACAGTGAAGAAAATGTGCAGCATGGCTGTGACCAATCTCGGCACCCACAGGT
Organism: Arctocebus calabarensis; assembly: GCA_963573935.1. Lineage (NCBI taxonomy): Eukaryota > Metazoa > Chordata > Mammalia > Primates > Lorisidae > Arctocebus > Arctocebus calabarensis. The sequence goes on along the minus strand of CAUYON010072880.1, from coordinate 3,308 downwards.
TCCTGGCTCAGATTCTCACTGCCTTTCCTGCCCTTAGGTTCATGGAAGAGCAAGGGCTAAACTCCTCTCGGACTTTCATGGTGTCATGCCTCAAAGAAACCGTCTGGACAAAGTTCTCTACACCCAAGGAAGAAAAGCAATTTTTGGAACTCCTAAACTCCCTGATGAATCCTGTCAAGCCCCAAGGGATTCCAGTTGCTGCTCTTCTCGAGCCAGACGAGGTGCTGAAGGAATTTGTGCTGCCTTTCTTGATGCTAGATGTCGAAGAGGTTGACCTCAGCCTGAAGATCCTCATCCAGACTCTAGAAGCAAACGCGTGCTTAGAGGAATACTGGCTCCAGACCTGCTCCCCGTTCCCCCTCATCTTCAGCTTATGTCAGCTCTTGGATAGCTTCAGCAAATACTGGCAGCTGCTCCCCAAGAAGCGGTGCCTCTCTTTGGATAGAAAGGACCTGGTGATCCATGTTCTGGAACTCCTGTGTGAGATTGTATCAGCCAATGCCGAGACCTTCTCTCCAGACACATGGATCAAGTCCCTGTCCTGGCTTCACCGGAAGTTGGAACAGCTAGACTGGACCGTGGGCCTGAGATTGAAGAACTTCTTCGAAGGCCACTTTAAGTGTGAGGTGCCAGCCACACTTTTTGAGATCTGTAAGCTTTCTGAAGATGTGTGGACCTCCCAGGCTCATCCAGGGTATGGGCCAGGCACAGGGCTTCTTGCCTGGATGGAGTGCTGCTACATCTCCAACAGCATCTCTGAGCAGATGCTGTCTCTCTTGGTGGTAGATGTGGGAAATCCAGAGGAGGTCAGATTGTTCAGCAAGGGCTTTTTGGTGGCCCTTGTGCAAGTCATGCCTTGGTGCAGCCCCCAAGAATGGCAGTACCTTCTCCAGTTAACCAGGAGACTGTTGGGGAAACAGCTCCTACATGTGCCTTATAGCCTGGAGTATATTCAGTTTGTTCCATTGCTCAACCTGAAGCCATTTGCCCAGGAGCTCCAACTCTCTGTACTCTTCCTGAGGGTTTTCCAGTTTCTCTGCAGCAAGAGTTGTCATAATTGGCTTCCCATGGAAGGCTGGAGCCATGTGGTCAGGCTCCTCTGTAGCAGTCTGACCAACCTCCTGGACTCAGTTAGGTTGATTATGTCAGTTGGCCCATGGGCCCAAGGGCAAGAACAAGACCTGACCCAGGAAACCCTGTTTGTTTACACCCAGGTGTTCTGTCACGTCCTGCACATCATGGCCATGGTCCACCAAGAGGTCTGTGAACCACTCTATGTTTTGGCCTTGGAAATCCTCACCTGCTATGAGACCCTGAGCAAGACCAACCCTTCTGTTAGCTCCTTGCTCCAGAAGGTAAATGAGCAGCGCTTCCTAAAGTCCATCGCTGAGAACATTAGCCCTGAGGAGCGACGCCAAACCCTGCTGCAGAAGATTAGCAACTTCTGACCTTTGGAGGTCAGAAAAAAGCTAGGGTCTGTGGGGGCTGGAGCTGAGAAGCACAAACTATATAGTTACAGGAAATTGTACACAAGATATAAAGTATGTCAGTGTACAGTGTAGAGAAAATAGTTTCTTAGATATTTGTAACATACAAGCTATAATAAAATTCCCCTCTTTTGAGTTTCACCTTATCTCAAGTTTTTCTCCGCAATAGCCTAGGATTAAATGAACTCAAACTGAGTTTAGATAGCCTTCAAGATCAAGACAAGCTTGGGGAAATATAACTGGACTGTACCCTAAATTTTGGTATATCCAAGCAAAGGTGAAAACCCAAGTGCAGAAACGTTACCTTCTTTTACTTTGAGATCCTCTTCAAGAGTCATTTCATTGTTCTATTTTTCCTGAGCTACTTCAGAAAGGGCAACAACTTGGTGGGAGTCGGGGGGAAACAACTCAAAGAGCCTTGGCTCTGTCTCTGATTGGCCATGTGATTTGTGTGCCCAAGAGGCTTGTGCAATTATAAAATGAGAGGCCTGGACCCTAAGTGTTAAGGAGATAGATTAATGACCTCAAGAAAACAGGTAACTTTTGAAGTGGGGCATGCCATACTCAAGCAATCCTCCCATAGTCTTAATTCAACCCATTCAATGTACCTGGAAAAGGCAGGGTTAAGACAGTATGGGAGCCAGAGGTGTTGGTGCATACCTGTCATTCCAGCTACCTGGGAAGTTAAAGTGGGAGTATTGCTTGACCACAGCATGCCTCAATTCCGAAGGGACCTCTTTAAAAGTGGGTTTATCAGCTCAGCGCCTATAGCTCAAGTGGCTAAGGCGCCAGCCAGATACAACCAGAGCTGGCAGGTTTGAATCCAGCCTGGGCCTGCCAAATGAGGACAACTACAACCAAAAAATAGCCAGGCGTTGTGGCGGGCGCCTGTAGTCCCAGCTACTTGGGAGGCCAAAGCAAGAGAATCACCTAAGCTCAGGAGCTGGAGGTTGCTATGAGCTGTGATGCCACAGCACTCTACCCAGTGTGACAGCTTTTGGCTCTGTCTCCAAAAAAAAAAGTGGGTTTATCCTCTGGCCTGGAATGAGGCTATCACGGTTTGGATGAATGAGTGGGAACAGGGAATGATGTTTGCAGGAACATAAAAATGAGAATTCAAGGTGGTGGGTTATTAAAGGACTGAGAACTGGTTGAGGAGGTATTTATTTGGGGAGATAAGGGAAGAAGACATGCCCTATCACATCCTTTATAACCACACCCTCTTCCAAAAACATGTTATTCAGGATCCCTCCCCCACCCAAATGAAGTAGGCTTGGCTCTGTGACCAAAAGTCAGGCTTCTGCCCTCAACTCCTAATAGTATTCCCTTATGAAGAAAGGGCCTATAGTTATGTGTGATCACTGGGCTTGAATTCTGGGAACCTTCAACATATTGGGATCATGAGCCACAGAAACAGGTTTCAGGTATGAGCAAGGCCATTCTGGAGGATGAATGTATTCACACACACACACTGCCAATTACATGGCTATGAACAGACCAGGAATTAGCACACAGTAGCCAGTCAAGTTGGGTCACAGGATTGTTCTTAAGGAAATCAGTATGGATGTATTCACCAAGGAAAATAAGTTGGGAAATATTAGTGCAATTTAGTCACCAGTGGTGACTTATAAAGATACGATGACAGTAAAAACAAACCAGTAAAAAAATTACAGAATTTTATGTTTTTAAATGGCATCCATTAAAGATGGTAACAGTCAAAATTTCAGACACTATTATAGATCATTGAGTTCTTTAAAAGTTCATGGATGAATTAAAAGGCACTTAAATTCTAGTTTTTTACTACCACTTGAAGAAAACATG
>CAUYON010072878.1:0-19444 GCA_963573935.1 Arctocebus calabarensis | reverse complement strand
TCACCCCTAGACAAAGGACTTATGCAGGAAACCTCTGACCTGCGCCTCCTTCCCACTTCCAGAGGCTGTTCACCATGGAGACCTGTTGCTTATATGGGTACAACCTTGTCCAGCATGAGATTTACACTCTCTCCCCCAGATTTTCAAGGACCCTCCAGAGCTCACCAGAGTGTTGCCCAAACTGCAACACTTTCCAAGGCACGGCCCCTCTACCAATAGCTCTGGCACTCTCCACTCCCTCTGCATGCCCCTCAGTCCAACAAAATGCCATTTTATCACTGATCTGTGGCCTGTAGGCTCAATTCTCAAATTCCTGAGACTAAAGACTCACTGAAGAAATTCCAGTAACAAAACTATAACATCTTTTCTAATGTCTGTTCATTTTCCCCCAAGACCCACATGGACACATGGCTGCCACCAAAGACAGAAAGCGGAAAACCTAGATCTTCTAGTTTCTCTCAGAATAGCCAGGAGGCAAAGTTGGAGCAGGGAAGAAGGGCACACTTCCACATTCGTTTCACCCCATGAATAGGAGGGGCAAACCCCACCTATTGTTAACCATCTCAGTCATTCTCCAAGCACTCACATGCATGCATTTCCAACCTATTTCTTAACCTGGGCAGCCTCAATTTCCCACGCGAACTGCCATGTAGCCATAGGAGGCAAACCAACATTCCCCTAGCCCTGTGAAGGGAGGTCCAACTCCTCCCTCAGAGTTCTCTCAGTCACACCACATCCATACACTCTCACACACCTCTCAACAGACCTATCGGCAATCTAATGCCCAAGGAGTTGATCAGGCTCCTTCTTCCACTAAAACTGTAGTGGGATCCCCAGATCGATCATACCTTGTCTTAGATGTCTCCCTGTGTAGGTACCTGTTCCTCCATGCCAGTTCCTCCTGGTGTTTGACTCCTTGAAGACCCGCCAACAGGGTCCTTTCTCAGCCCAGCGAGGTGTCCACACAGGGAAGCCAAACTGTCTCCCTGGCGCGCTCAGTGGTTCACGTCGCCCAGGCCGATCAGGGGCCCCCACGTGGTTGTCCAGAGGGTTGGTGGCAACTACCAGGTGCATGTTGTCTCCAAGGGTGAGCTCGCTTCCCAGTCAGGGAACCAAAAATGTTGCAGGAAGACAAAGCCCAATGGAGAGAAAGAGCACCCAAACACCATGTTTATAAGAGGAAGGGCTTTATTCACCAGCTGGGAGCTTACAGCATAGACAAATTCCAAATGGCCATGCTCCCAGTCTAACTTGATCTTTCCCTTTTTATTGACAGTCAAGAAGTTCCACCCCACAGGTATCCTTCTCATTGGCCAGTTTGAATCAAGCGGGAGATGCTAGTCCAGCCCCCACAGAACTATGGGATTTCACAGAACTTGGAAATTTCCAAGTTCCAGGAAGTTAAGTTTACAAATTCCTAAGGGCTGAGTCACCGTGGAGAGGACCCTGCAAGTGTATCCTTGTGCTCTCCTTGACAAGACCTGTTCTCCCAGACCTCACCCTTCTCCGGTATCCTCTCTCATAATTATTAGGGGAATGCAAGAAACAGACTACACATTCTCCAGGTACTGTGTAGCAAATTAACTTTATTTCTGACTACCTTATATACTTTTGCAGTCATGTGCACACTTAATCTGTGATTTACAATATTCATTATTTAACTTTAAACTTAAGTGGTAGATATCCTGTCCAGGAAAACAGCACAATACTCTTTTACTTTTAGATCTTAAAAATCTACATAAAAATAAGAGAGACAGAGCTATAGGAGAACTATTTCCTCATGTACTCAACAAGTTAACCTTAAATGGGTCTATGACTTTGTTTTTCCACAGTGCTAAGATCTTTGGGCATTTGACAAAATGTAAAAACATTTTGTCAACCTCTGGACCAAACCTCCAGGCAAGAACCTTGGAGACAATGGCTGCAAAAGCTTCAAAGTATCTTTTCCCGGATGACCAGAAAACAGTCTTTGTGTTTGCCTCAGGGTTGCCCAAATCTATTGCTTTTTCTGTGAAGGTAAAAGCTAATTTAACCCATTAGTGGGCTTACTCGAATGAGACGTACATGAGACATACATGTGGGGATTTCTAACCCCACAGAAGAGGAAAGAGGAGAGGGAATGGGGGAGTTGGGAGGAGGGAGGGCATTTGTGGGGACCTAATGCAATGGTACATTTCAAAACTAAGAACATAATTGTGATGGATGTGTTAATCAGTTCAATGTAACCATTTCACATTCTATATCAAATCAGTACAGTGAAACCCATAAATGCATCAATGCAAACAGTTATGATGTATTAAATAAATAAAGAAAATAAGGGGAAAAAAGAAGAGGTGACAGTCAACAGATGTGAGGGAGGTAGAGTTCCTGCAGGCAAGTGCCCTTGGGCAGGACAGTCTGATTTGTGCCATGGCATCAATGCCACATCTCTGAGTCAGAGCTTCGACCTGTAGGACTACTGCTGTGGGAAGGTTGGTTTCAGGCTTCCAGGACAAGCCAGGCAGCTTATGAATCCACCCAGGTGGTCCCATGAACCTGCAGCAGTTGTGGAGGACTCACAGACCTGCAGAGACCTATGGAAGACCTGGAAGACCATACAGGTAGATAGGAAGAGGTGGCAGGCAGGCATTATGGCAGATGTCTGTATAGTTCCAGCTACTTGAGAGGCTGAAGCAGGATGATCACCTGAGTCTGGCATGTGAGGAGACTCAGAAAACAAACATTAAAGCCCCATGACAGGTCCCCCAGGGCAGCCCATGCAGAGGAAAAGAGAGAAAGGGCCCAGAGAATCCAGGAATTCTAACTTTAGACTCCCAGGCAAGCATGCCCAGGCTGGCTCCCAGCTCATACTATGGAGAAGTCCATGGGATTTGCACCTGGTGCCCACTTACTACAGGGACGCCCTCACCCAGCCTATCCCTCCTCTTGCAGACCTCCAGGTTTCAGCACCCTGGACAGGCTAAGGGGACCTAGGCAGTGCTCATCCCTTGGCCATGCAATTGACTTGATGGTGGAGGAGAGGCTGCTCTGATCTTCCAGGTGGGGGTGTGTAGACCAGGTCACAAAGAACTCCACCATCTTTCCTGAGATCTGCCGGGACACAAGTTCTTATGATGGGGGAAGAAGCCAGGACAGATACATCCCTAGCTTAACCCCCATCTCACTGTGTGGCCTCAAAGTCACTTGCCCTCTCTGGGCCTCGGTTTCCTATTTAGGCCTCTTCCTTGCTTAGGAGAATGTGGTACGAAGTTGCATCAGGTGGTAGACAGCAAGCCTATCCTTCTGTGAATCCATTTCTTTATCCAGAAAATGGGAATAAAGTTTCACCTCCACATGAGAGTGCAAGAATTAAATACAAGTACAAGGCGCATAAAGTATAACATGCAAATGATAAATGACAAGTCTGCATTATATCCTGGGCAACCAAATTCCACAGCACTTCAGGCCTCTGCAGATTTTAGAGAAAGATATTGAGGCTCAAAGAGGCTCTGACTTGCCCAAGGCCATATAGCAAGGCATTACGATCTGATTCTAGCCCTCTCCAGTCCAGACACCCCAACTCTGTCCCACACACACACACCATCTCCCAGGTACCCCTGGGCTCTTGGCAGTCTTGTCCTCCTGAGCCTCAATTGCCCTCTCACCACCTGGGCAAAGTCCCAAGTGTTGAATGGGGCAACAAAGACTATGTAATGATGCATGACCAGGGAGGAGGGCAGGTGCCAAGATGCAGGTAGCAGGTGTCCAGCCGGGGATTCCCTCCTCATAGTCACAAGGACATCTGTCTGATTACATTCCTGAAGGAGGCTGTCCTCTGGCAGTCCAGCCAGGCTGATGTGGACAGAGATCAGCCTCAATGAGAGCACAATCCACAGAGCCTGCCCAGAAGCCTCCCCCGATGTGTCCCCACCTTCAATCACTTGCATCTCCAGAACAAAGCAGGGGCAGGGACAGGGCAGAGGGTCTCTCGCCTACAGACAAGATATCCACAGACCTCATCCCCACCAATCTGACCTAATAGGGTCTGAAAGCTCCTCACATGAGCACCTACAATGTGCCAGGTGTCTGCAAACTTGCACCCTTGTAGATCCTTATAAGACAGGGCCACCAAAGTCAGAAGGGGCCCACAATAGGGCACAGCGAGGGGGCATTGGAGCTGATTCAGAAAGATGCTAAGGGCTGACCATGAGGAAAAGGATTTCCAGCTGGGAGCATTGGGTGCATTATGTGTTGGGGGGAGGGTCAGAGATGCAGGAGGATGCTGATGAGGGGGAACAGGCAGAGGCAGGGCTGAGAGTTTAGCTATGCCCATGAGCACAAAGCTGCAACTCAGCCTGGGCAGCTCTCAACTTTAGGGATAGCCTGGAGGGTGGAAGGTGGACAGTGAGCAAAATGTCACAAGCACACAGGGGTGGACTCAAGCTGTGACAGTGGAGTACCAGGGAAGGGACACATTAGAAGAATGCTGGGCTAGAGGAAGATGTGGGGTGTCAGCCCAGGCAGGGGGTGGGGAGAGAGGGCTAGAGAACAAGGAGCCTTTAAGGGAGCTAGGAGGGAAGGCTGGAGCCTAGATGGAGGAAGCCATGGGGAGCCTGGGAAAGGGACTTGGATAGTATAAGCCAGAGGGGTGGCAGAGAAATGCCCACCCCATGTCTCAGGGATCCCTAGCTCCAGGGTAGGCTATTCAGACTTTTCCTGCATCTCTAGATACCCCACCTCCTGAGCAGGAGCCACCACCTTAGAGCCCCCATTATGTCTCACTAGCAGAATGCCCACCTGGCTCTGCTACCCTTTTAAGTCCCAGTCCTAGTATAGGTGGCCCCACAAGGGAAGGGTTGACCTGGGCTATGACAGGTAGGGCCAGGGTCTGGGATGGACCCGATGTATGGCTTGGGGCAGGGCTAAGGAGAGGACCCAGGTCTGCTTCAGCCCTGTGCCCAATCTTTCTACCCCTTTGAAGTTAGCTGCCAAAAAGGGGGCTGACCCAGAAGCTGAGGTATGGGGTGGGAGTGATGGCCCCTTTAGCACTCCCAGGCCCAGCAGCTCAGGGAAAGCCACAGGAAAATAGACCATTTCCTCCTCCTAGGATGAGGGTAGGAGGCAGCCGCCTGGTCACTTTCTTCTCCAGACCCCTGAGTCCCCTCATGGGGAAAGGGAATTTCATGGGATACTTGTGTGTTGGGGCTGTCATCATCATCTTGGGCACCTTCAAGCTCGTGTGGTAATGGCCAACACTCTCCTCTCCCAGAGGGCTCACTTCTTTAAGAGGCTTGAGAAACGGCAATGCCTACTCCAAAGGAGACAGGAAGCACCAGGGGTGGAACTCCTGGCACTGCAGGAGAGCATTGGCCAATGAACCACACATGGTGAGTGAAGTCCTTGCACTGCACCATCTCAGCCTTGCTTATCTCTGTCCAGGGTGACAGCTTGAGGCTCCGGCTCAAAAAAAAAAAGAAAGAGGCAAAAACACAGTATCCTGAGGATTTATTCGGCCCAGGGGAGGGACCTCTGGCCAGGCCCCATCAACCCCTACACCTTGGATGGGCTGGCCAGAGAATCTGCCCTGAGGTGTTCCAGTTACTGCATTCTTGCATTTCTCCCTGAGTATCTGCTCCCGACGCGCAGCTGGGGGTCCTGGGTGCTCAACTTGCCAAATGATCTTGAACATATTCCTTGCCCTCTCTGAGCCTCAGTCCCCTCACCCTCCATAGGAGGATATAACTTTCCTGTAAAAAGACAGAACCAGGCCCACCCAGAGTCCACTCCCATTCAAGTCCTGCCTCTGTCTATGACTTGCTGCAGTCATTGCTCCTTGCGGCCTTTGTTTCTAAGCTTCCATCTAGCTTACACTCAGGTGCCAGGGACTTGGAGTCATCTGGGAAGCCAGGAATCCTGCCATCCTGGCAGGAACGGGCAGTTGGCACAGAGCAGGAGCAGGCTAGTGCACAGACCAGGAGCCAGGGTGCAGTCAGGAGGAGCTGGACTTCCCCACTGATGGGTACAGCTTGCGCAGACTGGAATCCAGGAGGAAGTCCACTGACCTGTAGGAAGGGAGAGGTGGTGAGCAGGTGGCCAAAGGAGGCATGAGACCAAGGCTAGAGAAAGGGACCCCTAGATGCAGGATACAAATGCCATCCAGGTGGAGACTCCTCCCACTTTGGGCTACTTAGAAAAGACAGAATCAAAGAGGCAAACATCATCCTCTTCTTTTAACTAGGGAAACTGAAGTACGAAGAGGTCTCGCTTGGGGCCTCCGGATCGGTTATATTCCCCTGGAGAAACACTCCTCTCACTCCATGTTGGTCTGGCTGGGTTGACCACTTCTAGTTCTAAGAGTAGACACATGAACCAAGTCTGGCCAATCAGAAATGAGAAACTGGCTCAGAGATGGGCACCCCATCTGGGATAGACCAATGACAACCTTCCTTGGAATTTTTTGTTGTCACTATTTAAAAGGCTTCTTATGGGGCTTGCTAAGTGGATAAAGCCAACAAGGAATGGGGTAGGGGACAATTCTCTGTAGTGTCTGCCAATATTGGAGCCATCTGAAAAGTATCCCTGACAAGGAGTTTCTGGAGCCATGAGGGACACAGCAGTTCTGCCAATATTGTCTCAACATGCTTCAAATAAATCAGATATTCTCAGTGCAGATCTTGGTGGGCAGACATGGGAATCTCAGGGGAACAGTAAAAATAAAGCCCAACAAGCTGTAGCTAAAAAAGCTTTCACTGAATCTACACTTCCCAAACCAGTTCAGAAACCATCCTAAAGTAATGTTAATAATAACCCTGGTAGTACAACTCCAACCATAGAACTGGATGGGCTTGAAAAGGAGAGAACCTACCATTTACGGGCCATTAGATCCTAATTAATTCTCAAATTATAGAGCTAATTACAACTCTCAGGGGTACAAGAGGTATCAGTGCCCCATGCCTAAGATCTTTTACATTCAGCTGACTGTAGGAAATAATGAATTAGGGGGTGAAGGAAAGACTCAGCAAGCTACTAGACACAATGCTGCAATGAAAGCCCTTCAAGCACTGCAGAATCAACTTATTCCAGAAAAAATCACATCAGAATGGTGAATCCGAAAAAGAAATGGATGCTGACAAAGATGCAAATAAATCTGAGATAAGCTTAGTGTTTGAAATTGCTCTGAAATGAAATATGCCTGTCGGTTTTGAGATTATTAAAGAAAGCGGACCACCACATACGAAAAGCTTTTTTACTCATGTGTCAGTGGGAGAGTTTTTTGCAGAAGGAGAGGGAAATAGCAAAAAGTCTCCAAGAAACATGTTGCAACTACCATCTTACAGGAGCTTTTAAAAACTTCCAACTCTTCCTGTGTTGGAAAATTCAAAACTATTTTTTTTTAAATGCCCTAAAACAATAGTAAAGGCTGGTCCAAAATATGAAAAAGGAATGAAGCCATCTGGCTCAAATTCAACAGGCCAAAAAGGGAAAGGAGCCAGATTATGTTTTGCTTTCAAAAAGAAAAATGCCTCCATGTCAAGAATTTGATGCTGGCTCGGCGCCTGTGGCTCAAGCGGCTAAGGTGCCAGCCACATACACCTGAGCTGGTGGGTTCGAATCCAGCATGGGCCCGCCAAACAACAATGACAGCTGCAACCAAAAAATAGCCAGGCGTTGTGGCAGGCGCCTGTTGTCCCAGCTACTTGGGAGGTGGAGGCATGAGAATCGCTGGAGCCCAGGAGTTGGAGGTTGCTGTGAGCTGTGATGCCACAGCACTCTACCCAGGGCAACAGCTTGAGGCTCTGTCTCAAAAAAAAAAAAAAAAGAATTTGTGACGCAGATCAGGGTAGACAGTGAACTTGCTACAGGTACAGGATCTAATAAAAAGACAGCCAAAAAAAAGAAAAAAAGCTACAGAAGCAATGCTATTACAACTTGGTTACAAAGCATCTACGAGCTTCAGGATCAACTTGAGAAGACAGGGGAAAACAAAGGCTGTAGTGGTCTAAAGGCTGGGCTTCCTGAACCACCAAATAACCCTGCAAAATGGATTCTTCATTTGTCTCCTAATGTTTATCAAGAGATGGAAGCCAGCCGCCACAAAGTCATCTCTGACACCACTCCAGGCTATATGTCACCCAAAGATACAAACCAACCTTCAAGCTCTTTCTTCAGTATATCTCCTACATTGAATACTTCAGCTACAGTTGTCAGGGAACTCCTTATAAATGGAACACCTCCAGAAATTCTCCTACCTACCCACCTACCCACCCCACCCTCGCCTTGTTCTTCAGTACAACTTTCAAAACAACTGGAATATTTAGCAAGGATTCAAGGCTTCCTCATATTAATTAAAAGTAAAACCAAAACCTAAACAAATTCTTTCGCCCCAAATCCTTCATCTCAATCCATCACAAGGCCCATTTTGCCTGTTGGTGTGGCCTATGTGCCACTTAAGTTGTAAGTTAATTAGGAACACAAAGGACAGAGAAGAGAGCCATGTGCACACACCTCATTTCTTCTTATTTTTGGTCTATCCAGTAATTTCTTTTTTTTTTTTTTTTTTTGGAGACAGAGCCTCAAGCTGTCGCCCTGGGTAGAATGCCGCAGCATCAAAGCTCTCAGCAACCTCCAACTCCTGGGCTTAAGTGATTCCCTTGCCTCAGGTCCCAAGTAGCTGGGACTACATGTAGGCATCTGCCACAATGCCTGGCTATTCTTTTGGCTGTAGTTGTCATTGTTGTTTGGCAGGCCCAGGCTAGATTCGAACTCGCCAGCTCTGGTGCATGTGGCTGGCACCTTAGCCACTTGAGCTATAGGCACCGAGCCATATCCATAATTTCTTTTGCAGATTCTCCTTGATTCTCCTCCATTTTCCTCTTCTTTTTTTATGTGTTTTTTGTTTGTTTGTTTGTTTGTTTTTTGAGACAGAGTCTCAAGTTGTTGCCCTAAGTAGAGTGCCGTGGCATCACAGCTCACAGCAACCTCTAACTCTTGGGCTTAAGAGATCCTCTTGCCTCAGCCTCCCAAGTAGCTGGGACTACAGGCACCTACCACAACACCCAGCTATATTTTGGTTGTAGTTGTCATTGTTTGGCAGGCTGGATTCCAACCCGCCAGCTCCAGGGTATGTAGCTGACGCCCTAGCTGCTGAGCTACAGGCACCAAGCCTCTTCTTTTTTAGAAAACCACTTTTCATGCTCTACACTACCATCCATTTGGTCTTTTTTTTCTTTTTTTCTTGAGACAGAGTTTCACTTTGATGCCCTCCAGAGAGTGTGAGGTGTCAGTCATAGCTCACAGCAATCTCAAACTCTTGGGCTCAAGCAAGCCCCTGCTTCAGTCTCCTGAGTAGCTTGGACTACAGATGCCCACTACAATGCTCAGCTAGTTTTTCTATTTTTTAGTAGAGATGGGTTCTTGCTCTTGCTCAGGCTGGTCTTGAACTCCTGAGTTCAAGCAATGCACCCGCCTTGGCCTCCCAGAGTGCTAGCATTGCAGGCGTGAGTCACCGCACCTGGCCTCTTCCATTTGGTCTTGATTGGGTGCATCTGTCTCCTCACTCATCTTCCACAAACAAAATTCTGCCTTCAGGCATCTGGTGTTAGTATTTTGCACTCAGTTTCTCCTCTTTTTAAATAGGCTTTTGTTTTTCTTCTCCTTTTTATTTTTTTTTTATTTTCTCTATACATGTACATGTGTTTTTTTAGTTTCCACTTTTTGCCTTCACAAAATTAAACAGGCTTAAAATTTAATAACAATAACAACATTTAAGATAAGGACTAGAAACGAAAGCCTGGTAAAGAACGAACGAAGATAAATACATTCAGAAAAGAAATCAGATGATTGCTACAATGAAATATTAAGCAATAATAATAATAAGGATGCAAAAAAAGTAATATTCACATTGTTAGATAAAAGTATGTCTATCATAGAATGCTTTGACTCTGAGGTTCAGTATGGAGTCATCAGTAAACTTCTTTCTTTTTTTCAAAATCTCAAAAAATAGAGAATATTTATTTTTATAAATAAAAATAGAAGATAATTTCAAAAAACAAATCATGCCAAATCTTATAGACAACAGAAAAAGAAAAAATACTTCAAAATCATTCTACTTCATCCGGATATACCTGATATTAAAATAGGAAAAAATATATTATAAAGGGAAATTATAAACATATTTCACTTATAAATGAGGATGTAATATCCTAAACAACATATTAACAAGTTGAATTAAAAATTATTGTTCAAATAATGTACTTTCGCCAAAATTAAATCCAATTTATATGAGAATTAGTCACTATTTTCTTTTTTTTCTTTATATTAATGGCACACAATTAACATATAACATCCCAGAAATATGTTATCTTAGGAGTTAATTAAACACAGTATTTAAAGAATAATTAAATGCTTTCTAGTTCTTTGAGGCATAATAATGTGTATTTGTTGGGGGCAGGACAAAATTGTTAAGAGGGACTTTACCTAACAAATGCAATCAGTGTAACCTGGTTTCTTGTACCCTCAATGAATCCCCAACAATTAAAAAAAAAAATGCATATTTGTTTTTCTGTATAATGTTTTGAACCAACTAGATAGAATAGTGCCTGCCTCAGATAGCACCAACAATTCTATTTCACTGGGTAGTCTAAAATTAGCTAAGTTTAACTTAACTTGTTAATGTGAATTCAGGGATGAAGATATATTTTTCCTTTTTATTCTTTGTTTCCTTTTGGAAAAATTCCCACAAAAACCAATATTTCTTTATGGGTAGAGCAGAGCTTTTAACAGAATTGTTAACTGTAGGAAGGGGAAATATCATGTCCTGATTTCTTAGTTGCCTTGAAAAATCATGCGCTGAACTGTAACTGCTATCTTGACTGAATGAACTGCAGCTTGCTTGTGTGTAGAAAGAGTGTACTGCTGCCTCAGATTTTACTGTTTTCCATAGTCTTACTCCTTAAGACCAAAAACTGTATTTTCTGTTAGAAATGCTCTAGAAAGGGCGGCGCCTGTGGCTCAGTGAGTAGGGCACCAGCCCCATATACCGAGGGTGGTGGGTTCAAACCCGGCCCCAGCCAAACTGCAATAAAAGAAATAGCTGGGCAATGTGGCAGGCACCTGTAGTCCCAGCTACTTAGGAGGCTAAGGCAAGAGAATCTCCTAAGCCCAGGAGTTGGAGGTTGCTGTGAGCTGTGTGATGCCACAGCACTCTATTGAGGGCGGTAAAGTGAGACTCTGTCTCTACAAAAAGAAAAAAAAAAAGGAAGAAATGCTCTAGAAAATCTTGTGGGTTTGGCGCCCATAGCTCAGCAGTAAGGCACCAGCCACATACACCAGGACTGGCAGGTTTGAAACCAGCCCTGGCCTGCCAAACAACAATGACAACTACAACAAAAAAAATAGCCGGGCATTGTGGCACCTGTAGTCCCAGCAACTTGGGAGCCTGAGGCAAGATAATCGCTTAAGCCCCAAGAGCTTGAGGTTGCTGTGAGCTGTGACGCCATAGCACTCTACCAAGGGCAACACAGTGAGACTCTGTCTCAAAAAAAAAAAAGAAAAAGAAAATCTGTATTGTGTAGAATGACCATGTATTTATAACACTTTTTACAAGTTAAGACTATAAAGTGAGAAAAAAAATTATATGTTTGGGGGAGTATTTTGCATGTTTGTTTTTCCTCCTTTCACAGAACCCTTCCAATCCTTTCAAAACTATTGCCAGGTAGGCATTAGTGATTTTCACTGGACTATTAATGGTATTTGAGGTGACTCAGAGCCCCATCTAATGACATCATTAGGTATGTAGATTCAACCATGCCTGAAAGCAACACAATCCTGGAATTATATTCCTATTTTATTTAACCATTCAGTCTGAGTTAGAGTTCCATCATCAATACCTCCCCAAACCCATCCCCTCTAGGATGTACCTGGTCCTTCCTGCCTCTAGTTATTTAGTAACACTATTTTGTTTTTTTCTGGGAATTTACTTGTCCTGCATCCCATACCCTCGGGGCACCTCTCTCCCTTAACTGTCAAAGAACCTGCCAGATCACATGACAAAAAAGCACAGATTGTCTTTTCTACATCAGGAACTCTGAATGCCAGCCTGCCTCTATTGCCACTGTTATGTGCAAAGTGGGCATGCCCCACACTTCTCAGAGCCTACTCCGCCTGCAGGGTGGATGAGCCCTCCCAAGGCCAGGAAGGCACTTACCTGTCAATGGGGTGGATAATGATGGGGATGGCCAACAGCCCAAGTGCGGTGGTGGTCCACTTTCGGACAGACAGAGGCCAGTGAGTGGTTGTGCCCAGGACATAGAGAGAGGCGGCACATACACGGTTGATAGTGAAGCCTGGAATGGCCACAGAGGCCAGAGCCTGCCACACAAATGTGTCCACCACAGCCACAGCCACCCTGGTGCTGCGGCCTTCTTCAGGGCTTGGCACCTGGTGGGCATAAAGACATTTAATCTATCTGGGGCAGAGGCGGAAAATCCTGTGATGAGGGGAATGAGGATGAATCAGAGACAGGTAACGGCCAGTAGGGAGGCGCTGGGGCAGAGGGAACTGCCCTAGTGTTGGGCTCTGAACTGTATCACATTCAGGGCTGCGGGTGACATACTCAGGACTCCGGTACAGACTGCCAAATCCTGGTTTAGAAGTGAGGATATGGGAGCGAGGATACACTATCCTACAAATGGGACTTAAGCGTCGACTGTACCAGGTGAGGATGTGAAGACTGCACTGTCCCACGGAGACTTTATTACCTACATGCAAGGTTGAGGACTGAACCACATTAAGAGGAGACTAGGGGCGGGGATGTTGAAGAGCAGGCTAACACTCACCTCTCCAGCCTTCTTTCCTTTGTCAATGGCATCGGCCAGCACGTAAGAGCTGGCCACACCATAGCTCAGCCACACCACAGACGTTGGCACCAGAGAGCGGAATGCCTCCCCCACCTCGTTGGCATAGCCTAGGGGGAAAGGTCCACTTAATTCTCAGACTCATAGACTGTTCCACAAGGGGGCGCTAGAGAGAGCTGGTTCTAATCCTAGCCTGCTAAGGCAGAAGCTGGGTAACGTTAAGCAACTGACTTTACCTCTCTGACCCTCCCTTTCTGGGTCGTAAACTGGTGCCAAGGATGCCCACCTGGACTCTGGGGCACCATGGCTTTGAGGCCTGAACACAGAGTCATCGTAATCATAACTCATCGGTTAGATTTCCTAGCCTTGATCCTAGGAGTGTACCTACAGTAATGTAACAGGCAGCCAGAGGGACTCACTGATGAGCAGCCGCTCTAATCGGACACTCACCACGTGCCCAACCTTTCTGTCGTACCCCATTCCACCCTTACAACCATCGCCCACTGAAAGAGGCCCTCAAGTTCATTGTATTTTGCCTAGAAGGTAACTGAGGCTCAGAGGGAGTCAATGAGTGGCAAGGCCAAAATAGGAGTCCAGATCCGACGACTCCACAACCGGCCAAAGAGGACAGCCCGCTTATTTCCTTGAAGCTTCCACCCTTGGGTGTAGAGTGACCTTGGCCAAGTCCCTGGCCCTCTCTGAGCCCAGTCTTTGGCCCAAGCAGAATGAGAACTAAGATCCTCCTGACTACTCCAGGCTCCGCAGGAATCTGGCAACTTTCACTTCCCCAGCCTTGCGCGGGGAGGGTAGCCGCGCTGGTCCCCCTGCGCTCACCCAGGTATCGCACCCACGTGTCCCGGTAGAGGTCGCGCTCGGTGCCCCGAAACTGCGGCTGTGACATGGCTCTCCTGCCGTGGCTCTGGCTACTGCAGCCCGCACTGCCTCTCCAGCTGCCGCCCCCACCTCCTGGAGCACTCAGGTCCGCGGGGATGGGACTAACAGAAGGTGCGGGACTGAAGGACAGGTCAAGTTATCTCCGCCAGCAGGGAACGTCTGCAAATTCCCCGGCGCACCAAAGCCCCTCTCCCAGGCTCCGGTTTTGCAGATGGGTTTTCTTCACGTTTTCTGAGCAGTGGGCGCGAAACCTCTCCCAGGAGTGACTGTAGTTTTTGCAGCCAAAGAAGCCAGGGTTCGTATCAAGGGATGCTACACTTCATAGCTATGTAACCTGGGACAAGAGTACTTCTCTGAGGCTAACTTGATTCGTGGGTAAAATGAGGGACACGATAATATCCACTCACTGGGAGGGTTTCAAGGATTAATTATAAGTCATCATTTACTGAGTTTACTACCGGCCCAGGCATTGGCTAAAGCCTCTCAATGGCTTATTTCCTTAAATTCTCCCACCAACCTGAGATCCCATTTTACAGATGAGGAAATAGAAACACAGAGAAGGTGACTCACTTTCCCAAGAACACACAGCTGCTTAAGTGGCAAGCCTTCATTTGAATGCAGTGTAGTTTCAAACTCCATGCTTTTTAGGCGATCTCAATAAATCTGGGGGATTAAAGAGTGAGAGCCCTGGAGAGGTGGGTGCCCAACTCTGGAGTCCGTTCTCAGCAAGTGCCACTCGGATCTACCTGGATTAGTTTGCCCCCCAGACTAAGCCTCTTGTGGGCAGGATGTTGAATTAATCAATGAACGAACTGTGCAAAGTAGACAGGGTTGGGGTACAAAACTCCAGGGAAATGAGAATAGAATGAAGGGTCCTGGGTGTTAATGATTACAACAGAAAGAAACCCTTCCCCTGCCTCGGTTTACTCATGTGAGTAATGAGTGCGCCTCGCTAAAGTCTGTGACTTCTTTGCAGGTATCTTCGAGGCAAAGGCGCAGCCCTTAAAAACAGGCAGTCCTGGGTTCAAATCCCAGTTGTGCTGCCATTTAGCTGTTAGCCTCCCTGACCCCCAGTTAGGTCCCAGGCTGTAAAAAATGAGAGTAGCCAATATTTACGGAGCGCTTACTTGTACCAGGCCCTCTTCTAAACGGTTTGTACTTATTTCCTTTAATCTTTGTAGCAACGCAAAGCAGTAAGCACGGGGTTTTCGCGTGGTACCCCGTAGGCCCCATTAAAAATGAACTTTTACATCAAATAAAGACGGAGGTAAATGAATACCATTGACTGTCTGTAGTGGTCCCGGTTTTCGGCTTTAAGCGTCCCTATCACTATAGGGTCCGATCGGGTCAATGGTTATTTTCGAGGGAGTTAGGCTTCTAGTAGGGGTGGTAGATTGGAGCAGTTACCAGTCACTGAAAAACTGGCAATGCGGGAGAGGAAATGGGAGACGGTCCCTAAAACCACGTGATCGCCTCTAAGCGTATCCTTCCTATTCAAGATCCTTGGCGGGTTAAGTTTGCGCCCGCCGGTACACGCAATTGGAGCTCACAAACCTCTGAGCGCAACCGGATAGGGCGGGGCCTACGCCCTCACTGTGAAGGCAGTCAGGTGCACCATAAATGCCCTAAGCAAAGATGGCGAAGATTAACCACCGGGTGGACCAATCAGATGGCAATCTGGTCTTTGGACTCCCCCTCCACTCACACCGGGGAAAGCTCCCCCGAGCGAGCAGAGGGTTGTTGCTCTTGCGCTTGGTCTGCTGTCGCGAAGCCGCTGCTGGTCTGCAGAGGCTACGGAAGATGGGTCTGTTGAGTGAGGCCAGTGGGCATTGAATTCCACTCCTTGCGAACTGAACTTTCCTTTATTCATAGGTTAATTTTCCTAACAGCGTTGTAAACCAAGGCCAAGATGTCCTCTTGAACACCGGCCTCTGCCCCAAGCTCCCCCAACTTCGCGAGACGAGTTTCCCAGGCTGGGCCAGGACCTAGGTTCTGAGAGAAAGTTCTCACAAGGTTCGGGACTGCTGTCCCGCGTTCAGTAGGCAGGGGGTCGGAGTAAATGTTGTGGTTTCGGGCCTGTCTGTGGCCACCCCCAGTCCCTGGTTCAGCGAGATACTGGCCCTGCCTTTGGCTTCCCGCTTAAGCAGCCTCGCAACCTAGCTACGTGACAGGCACGAGGAACCCACTAACTACATCTATTGTCCGCCTCCCACAGAGATGAGAATGCCAAGGCCTTGCTCAGAGCAGTTAGCGACAGGGTTGGCGAGTACCATAGAAGATTCAGACTGGAAAATATTGAGTACTACTGTCTTGATCCCACTTACCATGTTTGTCTAGGGGGTGGTGCTTAAATGCAGGATTACTTGGTGAGAGGCAGGAAGCAATGAAAAGGGGAGTAGAAATCTCTCCCCACCTTTTAGGACTCACTCCCACCCCAACCTCTCTGGCCCTCCCCAGAGCTCTGATCCCCAAAGGTAATTTCCCTTGTGCCTTGTTTGCATTGGAAAACAGTGGGTAGGTACCAAAAATCTCAGGAAGCTCTGAGTCACTGAAAATGATTAGTAGTAATTAAAGAGGCAGGCAGAGGGACCCCAGAATTTCTGTAGTTCTCAAAGTAAGGAAGAGAGGCCTGCCCTGTCTACACCTGAGTGGGAAGATCTGTGCTGACTCAGGCCACCTTCTGAGACCTGGGAAAAGCTAAAAGATATCCAGCCTCAATAAAAAAAAGTTTGGAAGAGCTGCTGACCCTCACCATAACTTTAGCAACTAAACTCCCTTGCTACTTCTCATTGTGATTGAAACTTTCATGTTCATTTGGGAGCAAGTTCCTCCCCTGCAACTGGCTTCCCGGAACTGTTAGGTCTTAATCTTTCACCTTTTTCTAATTGCCTGCTGCCACCATGTAGTACCCCCTTACTTATCTTAGCTGTATCTGGACAGGCAAAGTTGGCACACTTACAGGACAGATCCTATCACAGTGGCCAGTCCCTGGGGACTTCTAAGTAATTTGAGAGGCAAGGAGACTCACTCCTCCTCTTCCTGATTCTGAAATGAAAGCCCTCTGGATCCAGCCTGAGGTCTTTCCTCCAGCCCAATTCTTTGGGCTGAAGGGTTGTAGGAAATGACTGCTAGAAGGGTAGAACACAGGGAGACACTGAGGAGGGGCCAAGGCTGCTGTAAGAGAAGGCGTTATTTGGGGGTGACTTCCCCCAGCTGTTGCATCTTCTCTTCTGAGGCTTTGTCTGGAAGCAGGACCTCCACAGAGAAACTGACCTTCTTGGCATGAATGAAGCTGTAGGTGTTGTCAAACCGCAGGACATCTGAGGGGAGGCAGAAACCAGACATTCAGGCAGTTCTGACAGGGGGCTTGGGGACAGTGATTTTTGTTGATTTTTATTGACTGAGTGAGACAGTGTGGTAGGTAATGGGGATGAAAGTAGCATAGCCAATGGCCCTTGACTTTCTGAAACTTAATCTAGCTAGGTTGACGAAACATTCAAGAAGAGAAAAAACTTTGAGGCAGAATATGCCAAGTGCCAAATGACTACAGAAGACTTATCATGTCTCTAATAGCTTGGAAGAAGAGGGCCCAGTAAACCAAAGTCATGGGAAAAGCTTTTTAGAGGAGTTAGAGTTTGAACAAGGCTTGAAAGAGGGGAGTGGAATTGTTATCCACTGTAATAACTATAATGGTAATAATGACTATTCATTTGTTCCAGCACTGGGAGGTTAATCTATATATATTATTTTACCCTTCCTCACAGCTACTCTTATGAGTTCAGTGTTGATCCTGTTTTATATCAGATAAAGGCTCTTGTGCTGCACAGTGAGGAAATGATAGAGCTAGAGTTTTGCTCACATTGCTGCCTTTGTCTTGCCTGACATGGGCCCTGAAAAGCCCGGCCCTGTTCATTTTCTAACAAAAGATACAAATGTGCAAACCTCTTGAACCAGAAAGCTTTTTATCCCAAAGGAAGCTATATGGATAAGGATGCTCATGGCATCCCTGTTTTTTTTGTTTTGTTTTGTTTTGTTTTGAGACAGAGCCTCAAGCTGTCACCGTGGATAGAGTGCTGTGGCATCACAGTTCACAGCAACCTCCAATTCCTGGGCTCAAGCGAATCTCTTGCCTCCGCCTCCCAAGTAGCTGGGACTACAGGCGCCCGCCACAACACCCGGTCATTTTTTGGTTGGTTGCAGCCGTCGTTGTTTGACGGGCCCAGGCTGGATTCAAACCCGCCAACTCAGGTGTACGTGGCTGGCGCCTTAGCCCGTTGAGCCATGAGCGCCAAGCCAGCATCCCTGTTTTTAATAATAAAACTTGGAAACCTGGAATGTTCATCAAAAAAGAATTATTTAAATAATTTACATTGTGATCCATATGATGGAATACTTTACTGATATGAAAAGAAAGAGATTAGCTCCATAGAAGTGGCTGGGGAAACTGTCCGCAATATATCCTGAGGCTAAAAACGTTACAGAACAGCATATAAATAGTTTATAACATTTTGTAAGTCTGTATGTTAAAAATCTTTTTTGGCATTGCTACTTGGTCTATCTACACTCCAGGTTCTCTTTGGTAATACCACTCAGATGCTTGTCCTAAAGGAAAGTTTTCAAATTCTGTGATGAGTTTTACAATCGCAGAACTCCTTCAAACGTACACTCCGCGTACACTCCGTGACAAACTGAATTCCTGTGAAGATGTACATGTGTGTATATGCTCTTGTTTATTGAAACATGTTGATGGAAACATACTTCTAGAGGGTTAAAGAATATTTGGTAGGATAATAGCCAACATGTGTTAGCAGTGGTTTTCAACCTTCCTAATGCCACAGTGTATTTTCATTATTACAAAGGGGTTGAGAACCACTGTTCTAGAAAGAGAAAATAGGCATGTCCTTGGTAGAGAAGGCCTCTAAGGCTTGGCAAAAGAACAGATAGCTTTTGACCTAACCCAGTTTCTTTGAGAAGTGGTTCCATTTCAGCCAAACACCTTTTCAAGAGAACTGAGTGTGAGAACAAAACACTAGCTCTGCCCCTTTCCTTTGCTGGTGTTTCTCACTTTTCCCACCAAGAAAAAAAACTTGATTTGATCCTAAGACTTAACTTTTCCTTGCCCTGCATAAAATGCATCATTTAGACCAAGGGTAGACATACCAGCAACTAACTCTTCCTTCATGGTGTGAAGTATTAAGTTACCGATTTTTTTCTCTGACCAGAGGTCTTTCAGGAGCCCCTGTCCCTCAGAAAGGGACTAAAGCTTCCTCTCTACCCTGGATGACAGAGCCTTAGCAACCACAGTTATCCATGTTGGAGGAGTGGTCCTTTGAGTTCCTCGGTCCAAGTACCAGGATTGAGGTAGCTTTGCCTAGCAAGGCATTAGAAACAAGGGATTGATCAGAGACATTGGCCCAAGGGAAATGGAATCACTGCAACTCCAGAGTCTCATGTTTCATTTTGACACTAATCGTGTAGTTATAGAGCCTCCAGAGATCCTCCAGGGTAAGGCTCCTTAACTGTTGTTGGGTAACTGACCCCTTTGACATTCTGATGAAAACCAACGTAGACCTTCTGGGGTAGTGGTTCCCAATAGGAAAGGTACTATTCTGAAGGCGGGGGGGGGGGGGGGGGGGGGGGGGTGGTGGGTTTAAAAAAAAAAAAAAAAAAAATTATTTTAATTAAAAAAAAATAATAATTAAGTTTATTTTTTTTTT
>CAUYON010072877.1:0-11961 GCA_963573935.1 Arctocebus calabarensis | reverse complement strand
GGCCGGGCGTTGTAGCAGGCGCCTGTAGTCCCAGCTACTTGGGAGGCGGAGGCAAGAGACTCTTAAGCCCAGGAATTGGAGGTTGCTGTGAGCTGTGATGCCACAGCACTCTCTCCAGGGTGACAGCTTGAGGCTCTGTCTCAAAAAAAAAAAAAAAAAAAAAATTAATACAGTCTTACTACTTTCTGGTTCACTGGTCAAGATATCTGCATCACAAAGGGTCCCCAAGTCCCAGCTGAGTCCTTTAGTATAGTGTAGCAGTTAATCTAAGGGATGTCAGCTTACGCTCTGCAAGTTAATTTCTTCAAGTATTTCAGGAGTCAAAAATGTCTGGTACAGTTCTTTCTGTGAGGCTCTGGACTGCTATCCTTTGTTGTAGACCAGCTTCCTAGCTTGTTTGTAGTTGATAACCGAGCTATAAATCCAGGAAAAGAGGAAAGCAGACATCAGTTATTATCATGAGTCTGGATAACCCCAGTCAGGATGGAGGAGAGTAAAAATTCTGTCAAGGTACAATACACACCTTTTCTAAGGTCTGATCTTTGTCTGAATGGTAAGAACATATTATATTCGTCTGATCTTGGAAGCTAAGCAGGGTCGGGCCTGGTTAGTGTTTGGATGGAAGAATATATTATGGACATTAATAAGGCCAGTCTGTCATGTAATGTGTAGTCTCTAAAGAAAATACTTAGAAGCTTTTACCTGTTGAAAGGATCCAGAAAAGACCAAGCTTCCCCTTTGATTTTACACAACCTAATGATATTAAGCTATTATGAAGTACAGAATACCCCACAGAAGTTAATTCATTTTAGTATCCTTCTTGTTAAAAGGTGAAAAAACAAATCTTGTGATTTCTTGGGGACCGTTGGGAACCCTCAAAGTTAGGGTAGATGTAAAAGACACACAGTTGCATAATACTCAGTAATAGAAATTACCAGGTAATACGGGCAGCAGTGTGGTTGAGTTTCAGAAATGCCAGGAAGTGTAGTTGGTCATTGTGGTGAGCACCTGTAGTCCTAGGTACTTAGGAGGCTGAGGCAAGAGGATCACTTGATTCTAAGAGTTTGAAGTTGCTGTGAGCTATGATGCCACAGCACTCTACCCAGGGCAACAGAGTGAGACTCTGTCTCTCAAAAAAAAAAAAAAAAAAATGGCCCACCAACCCAGGAATGGATTAACAAGCTATGGTATGTGTGCACCATGGAATACTATTCAGCCATTTTAAAAGATGGAGACTTTACATCCTTTGTGTTAACCTGGATGGAAGTAGAACACATTATTCTTAGTAAAGCATCGCAAGAATGGAGAAGCATGAATGCTATGTACTCAATTTTGATATGAGGACAATTAATGACCTAGTACACAGTGGGGGGTGGGGTACGAGGAGAGCAGAGAGAGAAGGAGGGAGAGGGTGGGGTCTCCATGTGTGACAGATACACCTCTTGGGGGCAAGACACAATTGTAAGAGGGACTTTCCCTAACAATGCAATCAGTGTAACCTGGTTTCTTGTATCCTCAGTGAATCCCTAACAACAAAAAAAAAAAAGTGCCACGGCAGGTGGAAGAAGCCCTACATGAAAGAGGACATGCTGTTACGATCTTGTTTCTGTCACATACTGGACAAGAGTAAACTACTGTGTAATTAATGGTGAAAAAGAATAATTAAGACAAAACAATTAGAAAAAGACATTAAAGACTAGGTATTAGATTAAGAAATTATCGATTGTTTTGTTTGATACAGTTATATATTAAAAAGACAGCGCGCGCGTGTATATGTGTGTGTGTGTGTGTGTCTCTACCTACGTACATAAAACCTCTGCTTAGTGGCCAGGTGCAGTGATGGGTACCTGTAGTCCCAGCTGCTAAGGAGGGTGAGTTGGAAGGGTGGCTTGAGACCAGCAGTTCAGAACTGCAATGTGCTGATTTGTGCCTGTAAATAGCCATTGCCCTCCAATATAGCAAGAGCCTGCCCCTAAAAAAATAATAAATTTTTTAAAAGGTAAAAAACAATACTTAGAAATTAACCACATATTCAAAGAGTATCTGTTAATTAACTCTATTTGATATTAGTCCAACTAAGGTCTTTTTTTTTTTTTTTTTTTTTTGAGACAGAGCCTCAAGCTGTCACCCTGGGTAGAGTGCTGTGGCATCACAGCTCATAGCAACCTCCAGTTCCTGGGCTCAAGCAAGTCTCCTGCCTCCACCTCCCAAGTAGCTGGAACTACAGGCACCCACCACAACGCCCAGCCATTTTTTGGTTGCAGCCATTATTGTTGTTTGGTGGGTCCAGGCTGGATTCGAACCCGCGAGCTCAGGTGTACATGGCTGGCGCCTTAGACCATTGAGCCATAGGCACCGAGCCACAACTAAGGTCTTAAAATTAATTAGGGATCTTGGAAATTGTGGTTAAGCTGACAACTTAATTCAGTAAGTTTATATAAATTTGATTATTCGATTTAGTTGAATGTGTGATTTTGTGTTTTCATAATCATAAATATTATGATTAGCCAGTACAGTTTAGGAAATTTAATCTTTTCATGAGAAAAAAAGTTTACTTTTAGAAAACACATGCATTATATTCTACCCTGTTAAAATCAGGCAAAGGACATTTATTTTTAAATTAACATTAAAAGGATCAAATAAGACTGATTTGCTACAAATTATTTTGATTACATAAATTTGGACTCTTAAAAACTAATGATTTTGAAGTATCAGACTCTGTGTGTATGTGTATGTGTATGTGTGTCTGTTTTAAAAGATGGAATCTTACTATTTGAAGTATCAGATTCTGTGTGTATGTGTGTGTGTTTTAAGAGATGAGTCTTACTATTTGAAGTATCAGATTCTATGTGTGTGTGTGTGTGTTTTAAGAGGTGGAGTCTTACTATTTGAAGTGTCAGATTCTGTGTGTATGTGTATGTATGTGTGTGTGTTTAAGAGTTGGAGTCTTACTATTTGAAGTATCAGATTCTGTACGTATGTGTATGTGTGTGTGTTTTAAGAGATGGAGTCTTAGTATTTGAAGTGTCAGATTCTGTGTGTATGTGTGTGTGTTAAGAGATGGAGTCTTACTATTTGAAGTATCAGATTCTGTTTGTATGTGTATGTGTGTGTAAGAGATGGAGTCTTACTATTTGAAGTGTCAGATTCTGTGTGTATGTGTATGTGTGTGTGTGTTTTAAGAGATGGAGTCTATTTGAAGTATCAGATTCTGTGTGTATGTGTATGTGTGTCTGTTTTACGAGATGGAGTCTTACTATGTTGCTTCCTCTGGCCTTGAACTAGATTCACGGGACCCTTCTGCCTCAGCCTTCCCTGAGGAGGTAGGACTGCAAGAGCATAAAATGCCACTGTCACTGACTTGGGCTTTGGTTTTCTGTCCTTAAAAGGGTAATACATATTTAAGTACATATTGAGTGTATTAGCTGTTTAGTTTTATTTTTTAGGAATTCTAAGAACATGGATTTGTGTAAATACAATTCTCTATCAACCAGTTAGGACAGATGTTCTTTAAGAAACTTTGTGATCAAATTTGTTAACACCCCTGGAAGTAGGAATACATTTCACATTTACACTATGAAAAATAAGTTTTTGTTATTTATATTCACATTTACACAGAACTTCCAGCTTTGGTTGCACAATCTTAGCCAAGGTGAAAAATAATTCAAAACCACGTAACTGCTCCAGATTTTAAAAAGGCTATTCACGGCTCGGCGCCTGTGGCTCAACGGGCTAAGGTGCCAGCCACATACACCTGAGCTGGCGGGTTTGAATCCAGCCCGGGCCCGCCAAACAACAATGATGACTGCAACCAAAAAATGGCCGGGCGTTGTGACGGGTGCCTGTAGTCCCAGCTACTTGGGAGGCGGAGGCAAGAGACTCGCTTGAGCCCAGGAGTTGGAGGTTGCTGTGAGCTGTGATGCCATCGCACTCTATCCAGGGTGACAGCTTGAGGCGCTGTTCTCCCTTCGTTGGTCCTGAGATGTGATCTTTCTTATACAAACAGAAGAACAGAAAAGACTAAAAACATGTTTTCTCTTTTTCTTTCCTTTTTTATTTTTTAAGATAGGGTCTCTTTCTCTCCCCTCCCCTGCCCCCAGGCTGAAATATAGTAGCAGAAGATCAGGCATATGCTACCATGCCCAACTTTATTATTATTTTTTTTTTTAAGCAATGGGGTCTTGCTGTATTATCCAGTCTGGTCTCAAACTTTTTTTTTTGAGACAGAGCCTCAAGCTTCCACCCTGGATAGAGTGCAGTGGCATCACAGCTCACAGCAACCTCCAATTCCTGGGCTCAAGCGAGTCTCCTGCCTCCGCCTCCCAAGTAGCTGGGACTACAGGCGCCCGCCACAACGCCCAGCCACTTTTTTTTTGGTTGCAACCATCATTGTTGTTTGGCCGGCCCAGGCTGGATTCGAACCCGCCAGCTCAGGTGTACGTGGCTGGTGCCTTAGCCCGTTGAGCCACAGGCGCCGATCCAAGATATTAGTTTTATCTCATGGTTTTCTGTTAGGTTCCAGATGCCTATATCTCTATTTTTGTGCCAATTCCATGCTGTTTGGATCAGCTGATGGAGATTCTAATGTGGTGGGGCTAAAAGACAGTTGAGCAGTGCTGGAGCATTCACATCCACAGCCCATGCTTGGTGTAACTCTGGCTCCAAGGAGATTTCAGAAGTGTTTTGTATTTGACATGGTCCTTCAGGCTGAGAGTTTTTTTTTCCCTTCCTAGCCTTCTAACCAAGGACATACACTTTGCAGAATGTTCATTCTGGCTGTAAGATAATGTGCCATGGCTAGCCATATCAGACGAGAGCATCCTGCTCAAAGTGGAGACATGCTCAAACTTAATGAATCCTTTAGTCCACTCGTGATGTTTGGATATTCCTGATATCCCAGATTGCTTCTGACATTTGTGCGTTTGTATCAGCGTGCAGCCTTCTTCAGGGTCCCCCAGTGCATGTTGAGCTTAGCAGATAAGCGTAGGTCTATTTGAGCGGCTTATGTTGACAGAAACCTCCAGACCCATGCTGTCCAATGTGTTAGCCATTAGCCACAGTGTGACTGTGCACACCTAAATTAATTAAAAATGAGCAAAATTTAAAATTCAGCTGGGCCATGTTCTAAGTGCTCGCTAACCACATATGATTAATGGCTACCGTACTGAACAGCATGGGTTTGGATAGTACTGCTTGAGACGACAGGTAAAAGGCAAGAAAATTAATCAGGTGCTGAGAGAGAATAAGTATATTCTGTTTTAGAAAACCTCAACCTGTGAAAAGCAGGTTTACACACAGGAAAACATTAAACGCCATTCATTCTGCTCATATGGCAACACAGTAAATGTTTCTGTAAATGTTTCAGTAAACTACCTCCACTGATTTTTTAAGTGTTAAGAAATCTTTAAGCCTACCTGGAGAATAGTCAGAAAATAAAAAGAATATAAAAGAAAGTAAAATAAAATGGAAAACTATAAAGAAACAGTAATCATGGGAAACCGTGCACATGGGTCATTACGAAAGATTTGAGATATAAAAAAATCCAGAAACATAAAATCTGTGGGGATGGAAACAAAGCCTTCCCAGCAACACCGAGAAGCTGAGCAAGATGAAACCTGCACGGGTGAATCAGAAAGGACGCTGTCAACCGTGGCGCTTGGTGAAATAATGGGACCATAACACAGTCTGTCTCAAAACTTTTGTAGTGACCTGTGTATTTGGCAAATTTTATCAATGAGCACAGGAGGAAAAAAAAGACATTTGAAATATAGATACCCACATATTTATTTGAAACCAGCCAGCCTGGATTTGGGTCCACCTTTCTCTCTTGGCTAATGGTGGTCCTGTGAGCAAACACTGGTGAACCCTGTAGGGTTTTCGTGAGGATTCACTGTGGCATCTGTGCAGAACAGCACACAGGATGTGCTTGGGAGCTACTAGGCACTTTCCCAGTTCCTGTCTTCTTCACCTCCTCCTCTGGGGCTTCTTTGCCTCCTTCCTGTCTTGTATCCAGGAGCCTGGACCATGCCATTTCCACACTCCCCACTCTGCATCTCAGGACCTGGCCATATGGAGAGAGACACCCCCTCTCTTTCTGTGACAGTCCCCTGACTGGTCATCCCTCAGTTAGTCAAAATGTGCAAAATGTCTCCCAGTAAGGGACACCAGCCATGGGACGCTCGTGGCCCATGGTAGGCCATTGAAAGGAGGAAAATAGCTTGAAGGTAGAAATCAGAAGTTTTGGATAAATTTCAGTACTGACAATGATCCCTACAGATCCTGCACTTCATGAGTTTTAATTGCTCTT
Organism: Arctocebus calabarensis; assembly: GCA_963573935.1. Classification (NCBI taxonomy): domain Eukaryota; kingdom Metazoa; phylum Chordata; class Mammalia; order Primates; family Lorisidae; genus Arctocebus; species Arctocebus calabarensis. The sequence goes on along the minus strand of CAUYON010072877.1, from coordinate 5,654 downwards.
TATAAAATGGAAAGATTAGAGCAGAAAATCTCTTACTGCCCTATTCAGTGTAAGCTTCCATAAGGACTACTGGTCACTCCCAGCTAGACTGGCAGCTCCGGGAGGGCAGGGATGTGGACTGCCCGTCCCTGCTATGCCCCTCCCCCCCAAGGGATGGACGGATGGACGGGATGGGACGGATGTCCCTCAGTGCATATGTGAGGGACAAATGAGTGAGTGGAGCCAACATTCCTGGCTTGAATGTGCTTCTGTGGGGGACCCCTGTGCCTCCTCCTCTCTCTGACATCACTGCTACTGTTCTTCTCTCTAGAAAGTTTCGGCAGTTCCCTGTGTTTTGCTACCATTTCTGATTTCTGCGTAAAGCTTGGACTAGGAAACGAACTGTACTGTGTGATTATCCTTGCAACACTCTCTTCGAAGGCTTCCAATTTAATAGAATCACCAAGATTTAAAAACATTACAACAAAAATGAGCTTGTTAGAGGAAATTAGGCTTCATAAATGTGTTCTCCTTTTATTACAAAACACTGATTTCTGTGGTCACCTTGTGTAAATTATTGAAAACCGAGTGAACTGCCGTAATTGGCAAGGAGAAATGTCACCAGCTGACTCCCATGGAAGCTGGAAGATGGGCTGGGGGGATGAGTGGAATAAAGAAAGAAAGAGGAAGGGAGGACACCAGCTGGGTACATGGTCAAGTGGAAATCATCCTGGGGAAACAGACACACGGGAAGCTCTGTTAGAATAACTAGAACAGTCTTGGAGAGGAGGTGATACATACTATGCTAATATGGCACAGAATAATTGTAGTGCCTTATGATTCCATAGCAGGAGTGGGAACTCTTTGTTTCCAAGGCAGAAAAATCCTTGTTCGTGACACTGGCGATTGGCCTAAGGCAGACTAAGCAGTAGGCCGGCCCCTTACCAGGATGACTCGAATCCCTGGGCTCTGGTGTCCCTGTCTTACACTGTGAGTGATGCCTGCTGTCTGTACTCTTGGAGGGCTCTTATGTGGGCTTGCCAGCACAAAAGAAATTTGCTCTAGCTCTGAGCTTCTTGGAGATCACAGTAATCAGTGGGGACAAAGCCGAGTGCCCTCTCTGGAGCCTCCTAACCACTAGTTGGAAAGGAGACCAGTGGCTATGGCCAGCTATAATGTAGCCCCCACAGTGATGGCTGGTGCAGGGAAGGGTGGGGAGGAGGCAGCTGCCAGCCTCTGAATTCTATCTGCCTTTAGCACTCACTCATTTTCTTGTTACTGGGGGATTGGGCGATTGAGAGGCTGGATTCCTAGGGCCAGCATCCTGCAGAGGCAATAACCTCAGGCTGCTCATTTGTTCTTGGGGAAAAGTGTAGGCTCTCTCAGGACAAAGACCAAACCCCAAACTCCAGAGCCTGCTGAACTGGTCTGAGTTCTGTACCAAACTTTCTCAACACTGATGCCCTTTATAGCTGGGTTGAGTTTAATTCGAAAGAAAAGGTCTCCAAACAATAACAGTAGTAACAACAGTAATTATAATAGCACCTGATACATAGTATTCACTTACTATGTACCAGAAACTGTTCCATGAACTTGATAAGTGTTAATTACTCTCAAAAAAGTGTAGGCGACAGCTATCATTACTTTTCGCAGCTATCATTACTTTTCTTCTGTTTTACACATGAAGAATCTGAGGTATAATGGGGTAACCTATGAAAGGTCACAGAATTAGTAAGTGGTGGATTCTGAAATGTGAAACCAAGTGGTTTGGGCTCGGAGTCTAAACTCTAAGCCACTGTGGTCAGAACACTCTCCGGAAAATGAACATTCATTAAACATTTATTATAAGGCTAACACAAAGTGGGCCTTATGGGGGTCTAGGAATTTGAGTTTGCCTTTTGAACGCAAAAGGTAACCCAATTCTGGACTAGGTAAATAACACGTTGGGTCCCTTTTTGAAAAAGTAGCAAGAATTTTCAGGTGTTGACGTTAAACCCAAGGCAGGGCCTTCTGAGCAGAGGTGCCCTCCTGGAAGCTGGACCCCCTCCCACCTCCCCGAGAAACAAATCAGGACCTAGTGTACAAAGCAAGTAGCAGAAATATTTGTAGAAAGAGAATGGGATGAAACGTGCTGTGACTCTGTCACCGTGCAGGCAGCAAAGGCAATCTGTGCGGGGAAAAGCACGCGGCAGGAAGCTGACAAAATTAAGACATTTACCTCCGAGTCTGGAGCCAGGTTGCGTGGGAGCCTGTCCACCTTGTTGATCAGAGCCTCACACAGTTGTTCTTGTTCTGAAACAAAACTTTTGGAAGAAGTCCTGGCAGGTGGGTGTGGGACTCTTTATTCTCATGCCTTTGAAGCTGCGGGTCAACCCTGCTGTGACTCAATCCAGGAGCAGCAGGAGCCCAGCTATATTATATTATCACAGCTTCAAAATGACCAAGGCCTACAGGACTGTTTGTCTCATAATCAGTCATTCGAAAGATACCAGAGACCAGAGAAGAAAAGGTCTAAAGGGGATTTTTAGTTCAAACAGGCTAGCTCCATGGGCCCACTTAGGGTCAGCACGCAAGATGCTGGGGAAGGAACAGCGTAATTGTCATTATTTATAGCTGTGCACCGCGCATGTGGGATTTTATACAGCAGCTGTAATTTGTTTTCTATGTAACCAAGATAGAATGGTTTCCTGAAATGCGTTGCTTAACACGGAGGGGGAGCAGGCAGCCACCCCTTGCTTCCGGGTCTCGCGCTGCCGCCCCTCCCCCAGTGTCGTCTCTGCTTTCCGCATCACACCCACTTCCTGTCCCTGTCCCTCACGCCCCTTCCCTCCCACTGCCCCCTTTTCCCGGATCCAGGACATACATGATTCTGGCCGTCTCAGAACAGCTCCGCTGTGGGCCGTGGGCTGTATCTCAATAGGATCCGGGCACATCTGGCTGCGCAGTGAGAGCGCCACACTCCAAAGTGCAAAAATAAAACCACAAAAGATCAAAAGAAAAGCCTGGTAGGCGAGAAATTACCCTTATCTTTATCTCCACGGACTCCATCAAGTACAAGCATCTGAGAGATGGCAGGCAGCAAGATAACAAAAGGGAAGCCACCAGGACATTAAAAGCAGCCTCCAATCATTAGCCCTTCAGCTGGCCTGGTGGGGCCTAAAAGGCTCGGGGAGGGCATCCCACAGACACGGCCTTCGTTAGGAACGACCTGAGCAGAATGGACGACACGCTGGTCGTCAGGCCTTGAGATGACAGCCTGGCTGGGCAAGGTTAAAACCCAAAGCCGGTTTTATTTATGCTTTGCAGTTTGGATAGCTTTCTCCCTTGCTTAGCATATCACTTTTGCTGTTTCCTGGGGTTTGAAGTTTTGTTTGGTGAAGTGTGAATGATTTTCCTGCCCCTGCCCTGCAGCCGTGCCCAGGGTCTCCTGCAGGTGGATAACCCCCTGCAAACCCGAAGAACTCTCCCCTGCGAGATGAGGTCTGTCAGTATCTTTCCCCAATAGCAATTGGTTTCCAAGTCCCCATCGGATCTCTTGACTGGGTCCAGTTTCCACATATTTAGGATGAAATGAGTCTGCTGATGCTTGAGCAATGTTCAACACAGTGTGAGAAATAAAATTCACCCAATTCCTTTTTTCTGTCTGAGTGTATTTAATTTACAAGATGTTAGATTCTTACCTGGGTCTGTTATGAGCTGAGGGAGCTCTTTACGGCAATTAATGTTGTATTCAAACTGGAGTGTAACTGATCACAAAGGATAAAAATGGTTTAGAGGTCAAAATCACATCACTCTGATGTGTCATTTAGATACAGTGTACGCCATGTGCCGCAGTTTCTTAGTCTGTTTGTCCCTGTGCACGTATCTTGTTAAATATCTGATTGTTGATACCAGGTGTTGTGTCTGGGTGTACACAGACTGCAGTGTGATACGCCAGGGGAGCCATTCATGCTGTAATTTTCACAGATGGTGCCCTCTGGAGTTGTGCAGTGTGAACCTGCGTGGCAGCTCTGGATACGTCTGTAGTACAGGAACAAAACTGTCATCGATTTAATAACAGTAAGAATTCCGAGAAGATAGTACAGTCTTTACCCATCAAAAATACTCTGTGAGAAAGACAAGTAAAGACAGGACATTGAACGGCCTGAGACACGCAGCTGGGAAGGAGAGAGGAGACAGATTACCTCTGCTAGAAGGGATGGAGGGAGACTTCACGGAGGAGGTGACATTACGCCTTGGTATTGAGGGATGTGTCGATTATGACACCGACTGAATAAAGAATCCAGGAAGAGGAATCTTTTGTAAAGACCTAAGTTAGTAAAGGGCATTGGTCACGGAGGCAAGAGATTCCTTAGCACTGGAAGCAGTGGGGACACTTGTGCTGCCCAGGAGGGGTGTAAAGAAAGACACACTTAACAAGCTAGGGTTGTGGCAGATGACAAAGGACCCTTGCTAAGTGTTTGGGGGCTAAGATAAAATTTTTATCAAGAAGTGGGTTCCATGGCTTGGCGCCTGTGGCTCAACGGGCTAAGGCACCAGCCTGAGCTGGCGGGTTCGAATCCAGCCCCAGGGCCCGCCAAACAACAATGACGGCTGCAACCAAAAATGGCTGGGCGTTGTGGCGGGCACCTGTAGTCCCAGCTACTTGGGAGGTGGAGGCAAGAGACTCGCTTGAGCCCAGGAATTGGAGGTTGCTGTGAGCTGTGATGGCACAGCACTCTATCCAGGGTGACAGCTTGAGGCTCTGTCTCAAAAAAAAAAAAGAAAGAAAGAAAAACAAAATAATAGATTCAGTGACAATATCTTGCAAGATTGAAAGAAATATACATTTTAATATAAAATAAATAAAAGATATCACCAGATAATGGAAGTTCTTTCAGTTATATCTTCATGAGGGAATTAGGAATATTTGAAAAGGCAAGTGTATGCCAATGGTGAGAGGTGTGGGTCCAGTGTCAGTCTTCTACATGTGGATACTTCCCAGCATCATTTGTTAAATAAGTATTCTTTTCCTTATGCACAGTTTTTTTGTTAGACTATCAAAGACAAAAAAAAAAAAAGGAAAAAGAAAAAACAAAGTGTATGATTATTTGCCTTTTAATTTACTCTATTATTTGCCTTTTTAATTTATTTAATGTATGCATGGCTTCAAATACATATAATATTTTCTTATAATTAATAGCACGTGCAGATGTTATGTATATGATAATGTATTATCTAAGTTAATATTTGCAATACCCTATATTTTACATGAAGTGATACAATACTACGTAAAGTAAGCTTATCACTGATATGGATAAAATATGGTACATATTTCAATCCCTAGAGTAGCTACTATTAAAAATAATGCAATACTTTATTTGTAAACATTAATAATAAATAAAAATGAAATTCCCAAATACACATACCAACTAAAAGAAGAAGGAAGAAAGTGGAAAAATATGAAAGAAAGAATTAGGGGAAAACAAAATACATAACAATATGATAGACCTAGATCCAAACAAATGAATAATTAAGTGTTAATATAAATAAACGGAGATATTGTCCCAAACTAAAGATAGCTTAGATGATGCTAAACAAAAGATGGATGAACAAACTTTGGTACATCCATACACTGAAATACTAAATGACAGTATACAAGGGTGATCTATTACTATTTAAGGCAATCCAAAGGG
>CAUYON010072876.1:0-75873 GCA_963573935.1 Arctocebus calabarensis | reverse complement strand
TGAGACAGAGCCTCAAGCTGTTACCCTGGGTAGAGTGCTGTGGCATCACAGCTCACAGCAACCTCCAATTCCTGGGCTCAAGTGAGTCTCCTGCCTCCGCCTCCCAAGTAGCTGGGACTACAGGCGCCCGCCACAACGCCCAGCCATTTTTTGGTTGCAGCCGTCATGTTGTTTGGCGGGCCCTGGGGCTGGATTCGAACCCGCCAGACAATTTTTATAGAGGAAGAAGGGCCAGGGTGACTTCCATGGGCACGTGACACCACAGGCTGGGGCCAACCTCTCAGCCCCATCCCTCCCTCTACAGCACATTTCCCCCCACTTCAGAGAGCTCCTCCTACCTATAGCCTTTACTAAGCGCTGGCTGTGTACCTGACTGAGGGATGCAGGCACAGTATAAACCCTCGCTCCTAGGTTCAAGGAGTAGATGGAAAACAAGACCCACCCACAAACAAGTCCATGCAGTGTACATCTCTACAAGGCACAACAGCAGGCAAGCGGGGTGACTGTGTGACACAGACTGAGTTCACAGAAAGGACTGACGGAGGTGGGTGGGAAAGCTCCCTCAAAGACCCCGGGAGGGTCTGAAAGACTGACATGAAAATTGCAGGAAGATAAGAGGGCATTTTAGGGAGGGACCCCACATGGGTACAGGTGAAGACACAAGCCAAGTTGGCCTTGGCGAAGGCCTGGCACAGGCCAATGGTGGCCCTAAGGGCTGGGTGGGCTGGGACCACCATAGGTGCCAGGTGCAGCTTTCCCGCTCTGGCTGACTCAGTCCTGCAGTCCTGTTTCCCTGACAATATGGTAAATACAGGGCCTGTAAATCCATTTGCAAACATCCACTCTTCCGGAGCTTTCTCCTTTCCAAGTCAACAAGCCCAAAGCCATCCTCTGGAGCACGAATGTGGCAGTGCCAGGAACCCTGGAGCCGGCTGCAGGCAGGCAGAAGCTGCTCCTTCTCTGGAGTGCCTCCACAGAGCCTAGGCCCTTCTCAGTCTAAATAGGCTGTGAGTGAGGAGCATACAGATGCCCCATGGCCCCTGCAACAGAAAAATGCCAAGGCCACAAAGGGTGGCTTGAAGCACCAAAAAGGGTGCTTCATCTTTGTCAGGAGGGACCTCTCCAGGAGAAGAAATGTGTAGACAATCCATGATGGGGGTGCTTATTGAAGATGGTGATCCCTAGGGTCCCAAGAAGTGGCTTCTGAAGGGAGAGGACACCCAGCAGGAGATGGACAGTGGGAGGTACAGGAAAGGATGCTGGATGAGGCATTGTAGGGATGGGCAAGCCTTGTCCTCTCTGAGCTTCTGATTCCCCGTCTACAAAGTGGGAGACAGCCTCCCTGCCCTGATCTTGCATGGAAGCTGCAAGGAGTGGAAAGGAATTACAAGATTTAGCTCGGTCTGTGCAAGACCTCTGCTTCCCTGCCCCAACAAGAGGTGGGGGACAGAGAGGGCTCAGCTCTTGGTATTCAAAGTATGGTCTACAAAGTAAAAGCATAGGAAACCCTGAGAGTTTGTCAGAAATCCTGACTCTTGTGCCTCATCACAGACTTTCCAACTTGGAATCTGTATTTCCAACAAGATCCTCAGGTGATTCATGGGCACAGTAAAGTTTGAGAAGTATCGTTCTAGTTCATGGAATCTGACTCATTCCCGTTACCAAGGAGGAACCTGAGGCCCAGTAGGAATAAGTCAGTTGCAGGAGGCCCAAGGAGCAAAGTGATACAGCAGAAGAATCACAGGCCTTGCAATCAGAGCAACCCGGGTTCCATCCTGTCTCTGCGGGAATACGCTTTGTGACCCAGGGAGAAAGCTAACTAATTTCTATGAACTTTGGTTTTGCCATCTGGGAAATGGGTATAATAGCGACCTTCTAGGACTAAGGTGAGGATTAAGAGGAAATGACAGGTGGTTTGCTCAGTGTACACCTCACGATCACCGTTCACAAGTTTTGCCTTCTATTCTACCTCATGAACTATAAAGCCCATACCCCATGACTACTGCACCCCAAGAATCTGAAAAGACTGCTTTTCTGCCTTTAACACTGCAGACACAATTGCTAAACTAAGAAAAAGGATAGAGAACAGAAAGACTCTTCAAGTCTAGACTGCCTTATTCTTTATTTCTGAAAAGCTTCCACTCAACTTATCTAGCAAAAAAGTCAGTCTACAAACACGCATGTTCAGTACAGTGCCTTAGTTATAGTTCACAACTCATGCTCAGTAAGGGTGGTGAAGGTAGGACTAGAAGGCCCCTCAGGCCCTCACTCGGAGCTTGTGTGGATTCATGTCCCCCATTTTCATGTGCCTGAATCTGGTCACTCTTCCAGGCCCAACCCAAACATCGTCTCCTCCAGAAAGTCCAAGACTGATCCCCTGCTGGAACTGAACACCCAGATACAACTCTGACTGCTTTTGCATAATCCCAACATAACAAACCCTCTTAGCCTAACATTCTGACTCTTTGGCCAGACCAGAGGGCTTGCGTGTCCCTGGTCACTGATGCCTCTTGCCTCAAGGCCTTTGCCAATGCTGTTCCCTTTGTCTGCAATGTTCTTCCCATAAAGCCCCCTCTTGAATTGAATTTTTACCCAGGCTTTATGGCTCAGTATGTTAATTTAGACATAAATTTCTCCTGCAGAACAAGGACTAGGATGAGACAAGCCAATCACCTAGAGCACAAAAATTAAAGAAGCTCTGGCTCTCAGGTGCCAATTCCACACTGATATGACTCAAGGAGAGAGGGTCTCCTAAAATTTTGAGTCCTATGTCCTCCTTTGCCTCACCCTGGTTCCCCAGTCATTTCCCTGAATCCTTGGCTATTTTAAAGCCCCTGCGCTATGCCGTTCCTCATCATATCCTCTGCTGAAGAGGAACGTGACTGCAGGGGGTGGCTATCAGCGCCTGGTTGGACTGTAAGCTCCAACTCTCCATTCTATTCCCTGAGCCTGGCACAGAGCAGACTTGATTCGGGGTTTGCTGGATCAACACGAAAGTTTAATCTCCCTGCACTGTGCTCTCAAATCCCATCGAAGGCCCCAGTGTCCGAGCACCTGTCACCCTCCTGCCTTCTACTCCACAAAGCTGCCTCCATCTCACAGGGCGCAGCCTTCACCTTTGTTTGTCCAGTAGGCAGTACAGGGCCTGGCAGACAGGGGGTGTTCATGCATGTTTGCCGGCAGGGTTAACATTGGAGGACGCTGTGACAGATGGGCTATGCACCCTACGCTGCTAGGACTGGACCCAGTCTGAACAATTCCAGCAATATCCTCACCTCCTTCCTCTCCCTGTCCAGCTCCTCTCCAGCCAGATGGGCTTGTCAGAAACAACTAACTGCCTCTAGCTCCCTGCTGCTTGGCGCTTTGCAACAGACTTCCAATTGTTTGAGTCCACACTCACCAAGTAAGGAGTTCAAGGCCAGGCCCTCCATACCTATCTCTGCCTCTTCCTGCCAAGTGGCCTTCACCATTGGGTGGGCAACCCTAAATGGCTGGCCCATTCTGCTCCCCACCCCACACTTCTCTGTCTCTCTCTCACATGCCCACCCACACATCTGTGGCATTTTACACTCTTGTGCGCATGCCCACTTTAATCCCCCTGGCTGGAGCATCTTCTCCCCAGGGCTCACTTTGAGACCGCAGGTGGGGACCTTCCCTGGCACTGTCCCCTCTACCTCGAGGCTCTTCCTCCTGCTCTTCACCTGTCTATTCTTCTTAGCGTTTGGCTGCCCTAAGCCGGACGCCTTTCCTGGGTCTCGCTGCTCCTGCTCACACTCCAGCGTGAAAGCAGCAGGTTATTGTGTAGGACTGGGTGCCCACTCTGCCCACTCTGTCCCTTCTTGTACACACTGATTCTACTGAATTGCGATGTGCAGTGAGACCGGCTCTCCCTCGTCCTTGACTCCCCAACCCTTGGTGAGGTGGGAGCTTAGGTGAGGAGCTGGGCTGAGCTGCCCAGCTGATCCCCTGCTGGAACTGAACACCCAGCCCCACAATCTCCTAAAATTCACACTGTGACCTTTCCCTCCTCCCTCCTAGAGGGTGGATCCCGAGCCAAAGTTTGGGGTCCAATTTCCTGAATGCCTTTCAGTGTCTCACAGAAGATGCCAAAGAAGAGAAAGAACAGGAGGCTGGGTGATTTATGAGGGAGGTCTCGGCTCTGACAAGGCATTAGCCCCAGAGATTAGGGCAGGCGGGAGCAGAGTTCGCTGCTCCTTCCTGAGGGGTGGTGGGAGTTCTCTGGGTATCTGCATCTTGATCCCTCTGGATCAGCATTTACCTCCGGGCTGACTCTAGCCACTCCCCAGCTCCACATCCTGGGAGAGAACCACGCCACTGGCAAATCAGGGGGAGGTGAGGAGACAGGGAGCCATGTCTCCCACAAGCTGCTGTGCCCCCCTCCGCCTCCCTCCTGCCCTGCGAGGCTTCTGGAAGACAGCAAGAACTGCAGAGCTGGCTGCCGGACAGGGGCTCACACACATTGTGGCTTGTAGTTGGCCACATACAAATGGAGACTAATTTCCCCCTAGTTCCCTGGTGCTGCGCCCAGTACCCCTCATCCTGAGGAAGGCTGCATGTCGCACGAGCCCTCTCTCCCTCCTAGTGACCTGCGTCTCCAGGGCCCTGAGTGGTTAGAATGTGATCATGTCTCTCGCTTTACAGACAGAAAACTGAAGCCCAGAGACATAAAGGAACCCACCCAGGTCTCCCTAGCAGCCTGTGAGCAGAGCTGGGACCGGCCCCCCAGCCACTGATTCTCCCTGTGGTGCTCCCAAAGACTCACCCTACAGGCCCACTCGGCACACCTGTCCAGGTGGAGGAAACAAGGTGGGGTGAGGCTGCTGGTGGAGAAAAGAGAAAGATCTGACCACACCTTCCTGGGGCTGAAGTTCTCTCTGCTCTAGGACATTGTAGGACTCACAAAAAGAAGGCAAAGCAAGAATAATCATCCTGATTTTTAAAAGTAAAGAATCTAAAGCCTACATATGACGAGTGGGCTGTCCTACACATAACAATTCATTTATTCATTCATTCATCAATTTGTTCTGGTCTATCCTATGTGCAAGGCATTGTTTTAGGAGCTGGGGATAAGGTACTGAACCACACAGAAAGCCTCAGCCCTCACAGAGCCCACGTTCTGGTGACTGACACAGGATACGTAAAAGCAAGGAGGTAATGACATGTGGGAGGGTCAGAGTCATGGATCGAAAGTGGCCACCAAGAGGTGGGTCTATGCTCAACTCTTCAAACGATGGTGCGAAAGTCACTACTTTGACAGGACGTGAGGTGAGAGCGGTGCCAGGACCCAGGAACACTGGCCATTTCCATTTGCCTCTTGGATTCCTCAGCCATTATATGGAACATCCATCTGCGCTTCTGGAGACGCCATGTGGGGAGCCTCTGAGACAACATGGAGAGGGTGAGCAGCCGGGGGAGCATCTTCCAGCTGCACTGCCTTCCAGAGGAAAGCCTGTAGAACTTTGCATACTAGCCCAGCTTCCAGCTTAACACCCAAGTAATTTCACAGGAAGCTACATGGAGCAGAACGGCCCAGCTGCTTCCCATCCAAATCCCGAACCTCCGATCAAGAGCACAACAAAAGGCCCATGAAGGCACTGAGTCTGGGATAGACTGTCATACACCCATAGGCCAATGGTCCAGTGGTGACTAGTGTGAAAGGAAATAAAGCAGAATGAGGGACAGAGGGGAGTCACGGGCCTCCTCTCTAGAGCACGATGCTTGATCAGAGGCCTTAACAGAGGGCCGGGCCTCTGAGATGATCCCAAGGAAACCCAGGCTAGGGGAGCAGAGAGTGTAAGGAGCCTGGGCTGGGAAGGAGCCTGACTCATTCAAGGAAAGGCAAAGCAGTCAGAGAGGCTGGGGGGGAGTCAGGTGGAGAGAGGTTGGGAACACGCTGAGAGATTCAGTGGGGCAGGGGAGGCCTAGGCCTCTGCTCGAAGTGGGAAGGGAAGAATGGCACGCTATGACCTGCTTGAAGATGGCGACCTCTGGCTCCTGCAGGAGAAGAACGAGTGGGGAAACGCGCAGGATCACAAGGACACTCACTGACCGCCCCTGGGTGAGCATAGTGGTGACAGAAAGGGCGGCAAGAGGAAGATTCAGAACACAGCGTGAAGCGCAGGACCAGGACCTTCCAGTGGCTGGGGTCAGTGGGTGGAGAGGAATCAAAGATGGCTCCTGGGGTTTCAGCTCCCTGAGGTGAATGAAGCCTTGGGGAGGAACAGGTCTGGAGATGCAGGAGCGTGCTTGAAACCCGGAGCTCTTTGATGAACACGTTAGACTTAAGATGCCCGGTAGACATCCAAGAAGAGCTGCAGTGTAAACAGTTGGAGATACCAGTCCAGAGCTCAAGGGCAAGGATCTAAATTTAGGGACTGACTATGTTGTCAGCCAGCTCATGCTTAGTGAGGCCTTGCACTTCCTGACCCCAATTCTTAGACCTCTGTTAGTGTCCATGATATAAATGACAGCCTAGGTGGAGTTGCCCTCATGGGATCCAAGGCCACGGACTTGGGTGGAAAAGAAGATCCACCAAGGAAAGGACCAAATGCCTGGCAACTGGATTTAACCAAAGTGTTGTCAGAGCAGCAGTGAGGATGGGACAGTGATGGGCTGGGCTGGAAAGGACATGGGAGCCACGAGTGAGCCAAGCTGTAAAGGGAAGCTGAGAAATCAGGCAGGAGCTGGGGAGGGACATGGTGTCTCCCACACGGGAGACCTACAGCGGAGTGCTGAATGACCAGTAGGGAGGAAAAAGAGCAGCGCAGGAGCAAAAATCCATGCAGCAGGAGAAGGACTTGTGGGAAAGGAAGAAATTGCCAAGGAGGTGTAGTTTATCCACAGGAGCAGCCATAAATGGCAGAGCCAGGAGAGGAGACACCCCCAGTTACCACGTTCCAGACCATACATACTCAAGGGCTAGGCCCCATTTCCTCACCTTAGCATGGCTGTGGGGAGAATTACACTAGCCAACAGTGACTAGGACGGGTGGCTACAGCAGCAGTTCCTATTGGAGTCCGTGATCCCAGAACATGCACTTGGCTCATAAGATCTGCCTTGTCATGCACCAAACCCCACTGGGTCTGTGCTTTGTAGTTCAGCACCAGCATGGGGTGAGAGACACAGGTGGCATTAACAGACCAGGAATCAGATGCATTCTCCCATCTACTTGTGTTCGGCACCCTCCTAGAGGCAGCCCTGCTCCCTCCCACCCCCCACTGCCCTCTGTGAGCTCTGGCTGCAGTGAGCTGACAATCTCACATGCACAAACACATGCTGCTGTTATCTGGCTTCTGTCGATGGAAATGCTGTCCTCTCTGCTGCTCCACCTGGAATGTCATTCATTCTTCCATCTCACATCCTTTACGAAGCAGCTGAGGTGTTCCCCCTCCAGATAACCTTCCCCGACTCCCTCTAGTCCCATTAGGTGCCCTTGCTCTGGGCCTGGCATCCTCTGCACACACTATTCTTTTGGCATACAACATGCCTCTGGAGGGCCAGAGCAGAGCTCTGACCATCTTTGTAACCTAGTGCCTAGCCCCATGAGGGTCTGTTGGACTGAATTTTTCCGGGTAGCAGATGCATCAGGGGGCTGGACAGTATCTGTCCAATAGAACTTTGCACGATCTCAGAAATCTCCTGTGCCTGTGCCATCCGGTACAGTGACTGCTCAGCACACATGTGTGGTTATGGACCCCTTGAAATGTGCTGGTGTAATTGAGACACTGAATTTTTAATTTAATTTAGTTTAAGTTTAAACAGTCACAGATGGCTAATGAGGAGAGAGAAAGGGTTGGGATGAACTGATGTCATTAAACACTCAGTATGTGCTAGGTGTCTGACAGTTTAACATGTCAATCTTCACAATGATCCTGTGAGATGGGAAATGCTATTATTCCCATTTTGCAGACAAGAAAATTGAATCTGAGAGAGAGACAGGGACTTGCTGTAGTCCCTCAGTTTGAAGACTGCAAAGCCGGTCTCTGATTCCCAAATCTCTGGTTTTAGGCTGACGCTGCCACACCTCTCCAGGGCCTGGCCCTGGGCGTGCTTTTGTGGAGGACCCCACCTCCCCCCTTCACAGTCCCTGCAGTACATGGGTCAGGACCCCAGCTCAGCCTGACAGCAAGGCAAATTCTGCAGGCAGAGTTGCTGCAGCCCACTCACAGACGTCTGGGGCACAGCCTGAGTGTGGTGGGGCAGGAGGCCCCTGGCTGCCAGTGGGAGGGGCAGGAGGGGCCCAGAGCCTGCAAGCATTCTGCTTCTTGGGTCCTCCTCGCGTGAGCAGCTTTGGGGAGTTCTCTCCGTGCTGTTGTAATTTATTGTTTCTGCTCTAATGATTGCTCCATGTCTGATTATAAATGCCTTCTGGCTAGGGGCCCAGACTCAGAAAATTCCCATGATCTGCTTCCAAAGCTGATGGAGCCACAAATAGGACTCATGTCTCTGTCTCATCATCAGCCACATTTCCAAGAGCAGAGGATCCAAAGCCAGATGCAGGGCTCAGAGTGGAGGAGGAATCTGGTCGCCTAGGATTCCAGTAAGAGTTTCAAAAAGAACCTCCTGAATGCTGAAGACCCCTCAAGGTGACATTCAAATGAGCCTGTTCCTTTCTCAAAATATAAGGCAGAGTCCGAGCCAGAAGCAACAGATGATACAGTCACAGTGAAAGGAGTCTTCAACTAACACAGCCCAGCCCTGTCAGTGCCTTCTCTTTATCCACCTGGAAAACACCCATTTATCCCTCAGGAGATAGCTTTGGTGTCACCCCCTGCAAGAAGCCTGCTCTGATACTCTAATCCCACCCCACTGCAGATATCTTGGTTGTCTCAGCTCCCTGTAAATCTCTTCTAGCACTGCACACAATAGCAGTAATTATACCTGCTATTTATTGAGGGCCTTCTCTTTGCCTGGCCACTGTGTACCTTATCTAATCTTCCCCCATTCCTGGGAGGGAAGCACTATCATTATCCACACTTAACAGAGAAGGAGACAACAAAAGCTCTGAGAGGTTAAGTGACTTGCCTCAGGTCAAACAGCTGTTAAATAATGGAGTTGGACTTGAATTTAGAAGATTCCAACTTAAAGTGTAAGCCTTATACCTTGTGTGCACACCAGTCATCATGGTACTGCAAGAGGTCATTTCATCTCTTGCTTCACTGGAATAGAGCTCCTGAGGGCAGCAAGGCAGGTGTGACCCTACCAAGGTCAATGATCAGGAAATGACCACTGAGCAAACTTCACATGAAGAAAGTCCTACTGCACAAAGTAGGCAATAAAATTAGGACAGTCACTTACTACTGGCAGAATACTTTAATAGACTAAAAAAGGAATGGGCAGATGCTTGGATGAGCAAGTAAGACAGGACTGCAGAAAAAAATGCTACTTCTCAACAGGGACTGAAAGACTTGAGTTTTCTGGGTTAGTCCTAATTTTAGATACTGTATCTCATTACTCTCTTATGTCACTGGGATGGCCTAGAAATCCCAATATTTGGATATCTAAACTATATCTCTTAAATGATAACTCATACCCAAAGAGGCATCCCAAAGGTCCCACTATGTTTTGTAATTTGGGAATCAGAAAAAAGCCACAGGAAAAATAGAGCATTGACATTAGAGGCAGGCAGACCCATGCTTAAATTCTAATTTTATTGCTCATAGCTATGGAATTTTGGACAACCCATTTTCCTTCTCTGAGCCTCAAATGTAAAAACAGGGCTAAGAGTTGTAAACAGGAGGACATATGGGAAAGCACCCGGAATGGCACCTGGCACGCAGGAGGGTTTCAGGAATTGTGAGGCTTCTCCTGTGCTCTCAGCGTAGGTCAGAGAAGAGAGCCATTCTTAGCAACATACTCAGCTAAATGCAGAGGTGTGATGCACTGAAGACCAAAGATCAAAGAGAAAAGACTGGTTTACTTGGGGCTGAGATCATGGATTGGAAGCTTTATCATTTATAGACTCAGCAAGAGTATGGATCAAATAATATGCTGCCTTAAGAACAGCCCTAGACTAGGACAGAGAGAGAGAGAGAGATGGGTTAAAATCCTGCCAGCCTCTCAGCTAGGAGCTCACAGCGTGCAGGAGTGGAAAAACAACAGAAGTCCCAGCAGGTTGAGGAAAAGGACAGTCAGACCATGAGGGGCTCTACCAAGCCTAGAGGACCAGGGGAGGCATGTGGAGGAGCTGAATTTTAAGGAATAGGTGGAACTTGCAAGTAAGGGTATCTCCAGAGACAGAGGGGCCCCATATGGACAAAGGAAAAGGTATGAAAAAAGGTAAGAAATTTTAAAAATTAGATTGTTATTATATTTTATTTTTATAAGAGGTAAGGTGTCACTCTGTTGCCCAGACTGGAGTAGAGTGGCACATTAGTTACTCACTATAGCCTTGAATTCCTAGCCTCAAGTGATCCTCCTATCTCAACCTCCCCAATATTGGGTCTACAGCATGCTCCTCCCATGTCCAACTAATTTTTCGTATTTTGTTTTAAATATAGAGTCTCACTATGTTGCCTATAGTAGTCTTATACTTCTGGCCTCAAGCAATCATCCTGCCTCAGCCTCCCAAGTCGCTGGGATTACAGGTGTGAGCCACCCTGACCAGCACCCATTATACTTTAGACTTGTAAGGGAACTTAAAAAACCTATTGTACTCTCCTTGTTGCCAAAGGTATCCTGATTATTAACTGTGATTATGAACTCATCTTGTCCAAGTTAATCATGCAATGCTTCAGTTTTCTCATTTGTAGAATGCGAATGATAACAGTATCTATCACACTGGAATATTATGAGGAATACATATGTGAAAACCATTTATAACATATTGAACAATAAATAAGGATCACTGATTAACATCATTACCATCATTATCTCCAGCATTATAATCACCACCATCACCATCATCACTATCAACATCACCAATATCATTATCACAATCATTGCTGCTACCATCCTGTTATCACCATTACCATCACCATGATGACGATTGCTAACATCATCATGCAACACATCATTACAGTCACCACCACCATTATCATTACCATTATCACCAATACCATCACCATAATCGCCATCACCACTACTATCATCACTGTCATTACCATAACCATCATGATCATCATCATTACCATCATGATCATCACCATCACCACCACCATCGTGATCATGATCATCATCACCATCACCATCATGACCATCACCAGCACCATCATGATCATGACCATCATCATCATCACCACCATCACCATCATGATCATGATCATTACCACCATCATCATCATCATGGTCACCATCATCATGATCATCATCATCACCACTGTCATCATCACCATCACCATCATCATCACCATCATTGCCATCATCATCGTGGTCATCATCACCATTGTCATCATTATCACCAACTGTCTTCATTACCATCATCATCATCACCACCACCATCATTGCCACTACCATCATTATTATTATTACAAATGAGGAAACTGAGACCCAGAATAAGGAAGAGATTTGTCCAGGTTGACTCAGAGTTAGAGACAGGCCCCAACACTTTTATGTTTCTAACATGCACAGGATTTTTAAAAATAAAAACAAGCTTCCCATCTGTAGTGAGAGCACATGGATCCCTGACAAGGGGTCAGGAGTCATTGGACTGAGCCACCAGCATTTATGCAAAGGTATCTTCTCTTGAGATCCATCTTTCTGCCTCCTGCTCTGCTAGTGCTATCTGTCCTTCAGCTAGATTGTCAACATATACAGTTGATGACAGAGAGTAGCATTCAAAACCCAGATACCCAAGGAGAGGAATTAAATGCCCCCAATTTAGTGAAGAGTTGGGAGGGTGCACATCTGTCATGACTTCCTTGTTCCAAGGGGAAATGGGAAAAACTCCTGGCTCCTCACCCCAATCCCACAGTGGTCTCTAACAATATTATTACTCTCCAGTTCTACTACTCATTATATATTTTGCCAGCCACAAATAGGGCCTAGATTACATACTGCAGCCACCAAACCCAGGGCATAGGTCCACAGAACAAGGCTTAAGGGAAATTAGGTAAGGCCAAAGGGAACCCAGGCCTAAAAGAGACTAGAAAACAAACAGAAAGTGATGTAATGGCTAATTCTTAGGACCTTTCTCTCTGGGAGCTATAAGGAGAGGGCAGAACAGGTGAAGGAAAGAGAAGAGGGGTCAAGTAAGAGAGAGTGGACTCGGGATTAAGGAGTCAAAACATTTCTGGTCATTTTAGTTCTATCTGTCTCTGGAATATAGGTGCAGGGGGCAGTGGCAGAAGGCACTTGCTCCAACTTTTCTTTTTGGAACCACTGGGCACTGGGAAAAGACACATCTCTCTCCTGCTTTGACATAGTGTATAGTCTATGTCTTTAGCTGACTAACATCTAGGGGACCCCAGGGGAATGCTGCTTTCTGGGGTTGAGGTTGGGAAGGAAGCAGAGGGATCTCCCATTTTCCTTTTACTAGAAGGCTGTGTCCTTATCTGTGAGTGAAATGATGACGCAGTTGGACTGGATTCAGTGCAATTTGAGAAGGAACCACATAGATTTGGGACCAGTGGGTAAAGATAATGCACACATCCGGAGAGAAGGTCCTGGATCAATGCCAGGAGAATGCATTCCCTCTAAAAGGAGTGATCTGAGATGGCTTCTTGTAAGAAAAGGGATAAGAGGTTTGACTTTAATGGGCTCTAAATCCCATACATTGAAAAGTAAGAGTGTGCACATAAGAGACAGAGGCAAACAGACACAGGATGTCACAGGAGCAAGAAACAGGCCAGAGAAAGTTCTGGAGCAGGAAAGAGCTTTCCAGCCTTAGGTGTCTGTTCAGAAAGACAACAGATGACTGAGAGCACAATGTGAGGAAACCTGAGTTCCTAATGACTCCCAGGATTCTCTAATTATTAATAGTTCCACTTTGGATAGGGTTTGGAGGCAAGAAGGGCAGGCAGAGAGTTTTCTGGAGTCAAAGTCCAATTGAAGCCTATATGACAATGAAGAGAAGACACTTGATGAGCAGCTTACTGCATACAGACTAGGATCCAGGGTGGGTGTTGGGGGTTAATTTTGAGAAGTTCTATTTAAAAATTTTGTTATCGTGAAAGGGCAAGAAAAGATTTTAAATGATATAGTAGCAGTAATGAATTAAGATATTCCAGCCCGCAATGCTGAGAGCTTACAGTTATGTAGCATTGCTATTTGCTGACCTCAGTATTCTGCGTTCAGCCTGGATTCTCTCCTTTAATCCTCTTAATACCTAGGCCTATGAAACAAGTACTACTGTGATCCCCTTTACAGATCAAAATCACAGTGGCTCTGAGGGACAAAGTCACTTGTCCAAGGTCACCCAGCTAGTAAGAAGCTGGACTTGGAGTCTAATGACAAAGTCACTTGTCAAAGTCACTCAGCTGGTAAGAAGCTGGGCTGGGAGTCTAACTCTGATATTAATCATAAGACTGTTTCAGGATCATCATTACAGATGGGGAAACTGAAGCCCCAAGTGGATAAGTGGCTGATTCAAGTTCACACAGTAAGTGTTTCTCCTTTCCAAGTCCTTCATTCAAACACCTAGTCAGAGCTTCCTCAGTACCACACCCTGTCCTAGCTCAGACCTTTGGCACCTGCTTTCTGGACTAGTCTATAGCCTCCTTACTGGCCTTGCTGCCTTCAGCCTTCCCTCTCTAAGCCCACAACACACACTGCACCCAGAGTGGTCCTTCTGATAACCAAGCAAAAGTAAGAAGCTTGTGGGACTTCTGATGTCCCAGGAAAAACTCTGTCATTGAGCACCTGTAACTATCTGGCCCTGACCTAATTCTCCTGCCCTTTCTCTCACACCGTCCCTAATGTACACGTTACTTCATAACATCAGGCTTCTCCTTGGCCCAAATCACCAAGCAGTTTCCCACAGGGACTCTGCTTGCACTGTCTGCTCCTGTTTCCAAGGCCTTTAGACCTCTTCTCTGCCCTATAAAGACTGACTCTTTCAGCCACAGCCTTGCCAAACCTCCCCTGGCTCCCAGGTGGAATGAATGATGCTGTCAGCTCCCAGCACCCAGTAGGCCTCTTGTGCAGCAGGCCCCCTCTCACTGCCTCACAGGGTAGTCACCTGTCTCCTCTGTCAGAATATCTTAAAAATGAGCCAGTTGTGACAATGACGACGGTAAAAAGGGTGATGGAATTTGTTGGGGGTATAGTATAGACAAAACTGAGGTGCAGAGACAGAGGGATTTGCCCAGGTCTGAGACCTTGGGGAGGACCAAGCTGGAGCCTGTGTAGAAGCCACATGTCTAAGTGTCCTCTCACCTCTGTCTCCCAAAGTACTGTGGACATGCCGACTGTCATTACATGTTCCCTCTTGAGAATTGAAGGGCAGCCGCCACGTGTCAGCATCTGGTGGGCTTCCTGAGCCCCACTGTAGCATCTATCTCTATCTTCCAGGAGGGCTTTCTGGACAGGAGCTTGCTGCCCAGCTGCAAACTGAGTCATTTCTCAAAGTCTAACATAGACAGCAAGACCAAGGGACAGAGGCAGGAATAAAAATAGACAGGCTTCGGTCAGAGAAAAATAAAGTGAGCAGTGTAGGGGGGATCTCAGGCATGGCAGTCCAGGAATTTGGAGAGGGAAATGGGAATGGCATATTTTCCAGCAGTGAAAAACATTAAGACCCACTTTAAAAATGTAGTTCTCACCACAGCTATTCCTGGACTCCAGCCCAGAAGAAAAGTCGGGTATATGAATGGCACTCTCCACCCACACTTTACCCAATCCTGGCTGTCTGTCTTTGTCCTAAGATATGTTGTGCTCAGCGAGACTCCTCCAAGCAGCCTTCCCAGACTCACTCCTTCTCCCTGCTCTGTGGCCCTTCAACAAAAGAGAATACTAGAAAAGAGAAGGACCTCTGAGACTCTTAACCTGCCCACCCCTCAACCTAACTCAGGGAGACTTGAGAGAGGAGAGGACCTATTCACAGAACCTCAGTGGTAGAGCCAGGATGAACACTAAGGTCTTTAGGGTAGAAATCCCCAATCTTCTAGACCAGTCACACTTCGTCTCATTGCCCTCCCCAACCTACCTGACCCCATCCTAATAAAGGTGTGTGCATGTGCGCACACACACACACACACACACACACGCACACATAACTATGCACACAGACATGTGTGCACAAGACACATGGAAACACAAAAATGCATTTACAATGGGGACGCCTGCATGTATACACATACTTGTGTACATACACAAACACACAGGTGTGCATATGTTTACACACACAAATGCAACCTGGGCTTGGCACCCATAGCTAAGTGGTTAGGGCTCTGGCCACATACATGGGGGTAGGAGGGTTCAAACCCGGCCCGGGCCTGCTTAACAACAATGACAACAACAACAAAAAATATAGCTGGACGTTATGGCGAATGTCTATAGTCCCAGTTACTTGGGAGGCTGAGGCAAGAGAATCAGCAAGAGTTGGAGGTTGCTATGAGCTATGATGCCATGGTACTCTACTGAGGGTGACATAGTAAGTCTCTGTCTCAAAAAAAAAGCACCCTGGTGCAGGAAAAACTGGACTTTATTAAGAGCCAAGAAACCAATTAGCTGCGCACTGACTAGTTGTGTGAAACTGGCCAAGTCATTTCACAGCTCAAGTTACCCTACTTATGAACCAGGCAAGTAATCCTTTCCTACCTCACCAGGATGTTGTGAGGCTGGAAGGAGAGGAGGCTTGAGAAGGTGCTAACCAGCTGTGCTGTGGTGACCTGTCTCCACCTCCTGAAAGCTGAGGGCTTGGCAGCTGTGTAGCCCAGCCACTTGGATCTGAGTCCCTTCTTTGCCAAACACCATCTGTGTGACCATGCAAATTCTGTGCCTCAGTTTCCTCATCTGCAAAACAGAAATAATCATAGAGCTTGCCTATTAGGTTTTAATGTGAAGATTAAATGAATTAAAAGATGGGAAGTAATTAGAACAATCCCTGGACTATTCTAAGTGTCCAATAAATGTTAGTCAATAGCCATTGTGAAATTAATACATATTACCTTTGCTTTGCCTGGTGTAACACAGGAGCTCTGTAAATGTCTGTCTAATGAATGAACAAACACGATCTGGGGAGGAAGAGGTGCAATCAGATGTACTCCTACCTAGTATTGAAGAACTCTTCAGAAACGCCTTCTTCTCCCCTCTTTGTTCTCAGATTCCCTGATTCACCAGGGACACCAACCCTGGTTATCCCATTCAGGCTGTCATGTTCTCCACCTATGGGTGACCAAAAGCCTCCTGCTCTCTTTGGAGTATGACAGGGCAGTCCCTTGGCCCATCAGCCCAGAGCACTCAAGCACTTAAGAGCAGAGCAGTGTCAGGACTGGAAGGAAAGGGGAGGATTGGGGTGGAGTGAGGGGCCCGAGTGGGGGAGGCAGTGGCTCCATTACTGTGGTATTTTCACATTTGTAGTGTCCTGCTCCAGCTATCAGTAACACTGCCCTGTGCTGTTCCTCTGCATGAGTCAGAGGAGCTGGGGCTGCAGCTATGATGATACTTCCCAGAAGGACATCCCTTGTTACCCACCTAGGGCCCTCCAGCATGTGAAATCTCCAGGATCCTGGGCTTGGATCAAAATGATGACAATGAGGTCAGCAACAATAATGTTAATGATAAAAACTGCTAACAATTATTGCATATTGATGAGGTGCCAGATAGGCACTGTCTAAGCTTTTCATTCATATGAACTTTTCATGCATATTTGATGTGTATAACAACCCAGGAGGCAGATACTGTTATTACATTTATTTTACAGAAGAATTAATGGAAGCAGAGGAGGTTGGGGAAATTGCCCTGGACTAGTAGGGGGCAAAGCTGGGATCTGAATGAGGCTGGCAACTTGAGAGCTCATGAGTGTTCCTTTCTATATCCTTATATTCACTGACTTGTGATTTCTAAATGTTCCAGAGTTGTTACTGGATTTTCATTTTTGTTTTTTTGAAAGCCAAATCCAAGAGCAACTTGACCCCTAAAGAAGTATAAAGTTTTTTTGGAGCCAGAGAACAGTAGATTCAAAATCCAATCATTTATTTGGTTGTTCTAAGCCTTTAGGAAAGTTTCTCCCTCTCTTTGAGCCTTGGTTTCCTAATTAAAAAAAAAAAAGAAAGAAAAGAAAAAAAACAAAGGAGATAACATTGGTTACCCCAGAATGGGATTCTGAAGATTCAATGAGAATATGTAAACCCAATCCCCCAAGGACTCAAGGACATAGCACATGCCTACTGTTTAATAAATGTTAACTTTCTGCTCTCGCTTTTAGAAAAAAATTTCACATGTGAGTGAAAGATATCTTCTATGTTGCCCCACAGGTGAACTATAAAATGTAATTATTATGTCAAGTTATAAAGTATTTATTGAATGTTTAATTTCTGTTATTTTAAGTCAAAATTATGGACTTGCAGCCTTCATAGAGGAATGAGGTTAAAAATAAAGTACAAATAATTTCAAGCAAAAAGCAAATGCAAATTCATTTCTGGGCCATATTGCAATATCTTAGTTCTATAAGGATACTGGAAATCAGAGCCCAGTTCTTTATTACAGATGGGGAAACTGAGGCCTGGAGAAGGACAGAGTCACACCCTAAGACACCAGCAGAGACCTCAAGGCTGGAACTTAGGTTCCTTGACTCCAGCCTGGCCTGTTGCCACCCATGAGGCACACACATTTGCATCCTCCGTCTCAAGAAAGAAAGTACACAATGCAAAAAATTTCACTCTCTCTCCTTTCTGAGTACACACGAGACATATCAAGAAAACACATAACACAAAGGAAGGAAACATCAACTACAATTTATGAGATAAGCCATCAAATGGAATTTACTGGAAATCAGTCATGAGGATTTACCACACACCTACTGCCTACCAGGTCCCACGGTTGTTGCCTTACCCACATTATCTCTTCTAATCAATCCCGATAATGGTCATGTGAGAGTCAGTCAGACACTCAACTAGCAACTTCTGCAACCTGATATACACCATGCACTGCTGTGTGCAGTAGCTGGGGCCGGCGCCACCCAGGCAGGCTCCCCAGACCTGAGACTTGTAAAAACCTTAAAGGAATAAGGGGTGGTACACAGGACACAGGAGCACATGAGCCAGGAATGGAGGGGCCACAGGACACAGAATTCCTAAGGGTGGGTGTAGGGGGGCAGGGAGGGAGCAATGACAAGTAAGTCAGATGCAGCTGGATTTCCTGGGATGACAGCAGCCTTGGCACTGAACTGTGAATGGTGGGCACTGTGGATGGTGGATCTCAAGAGATGTTTGTTGAATGAATGAATGAATGAATGAAGTAGCCAGTGAAGGAAGAAGAAAAGACCTGTAGGAGTAAAGGAAATAACCAATAAGGAGTCCTTCAGGAAACAGAAGTCGAGACCGAATCCAAGGTGCAAGATTTATTGGGGAGAATGCTCGCAGAAGGCAAAGGGGACTGGAATGGCAAAGGGGACACAGGCCAGGAATGGTGAAGAGAGAGGGTGGAGGAAGGAGGGAGGACCAGGCAGGGAGAGCTGCAGACTAAAGCCCTCTGAGAAAGTCTCAGCAGGCCCAAGGGCAAAGATCGCCCACAGAGGAGTTTGGGCAGAAATGGCCAGGCTTGGTGGATGGCCAGGAGTCCGCCAATTTCTGCACTGCCTGCAGCAGGCTCTGAAGGCAGATGTGAGCAGGGCTTGGCCACGGCTACCACAGTAGATGTGATGAGCTAGCTGGTTTCAGGAACACTGTGGTGGAAATATCACCAGCTCTGTACCCTTGGAGGTCTAAAGGAACTCAAGCTAGAAAAAGGGTGGGGGGTAGAATTCTTAGAGTAAGGAACAGCCCCCCAAAGACTCCAGTGCGGGAACCAGTCTGATTTGTGCAGCAACACAAAGTAATTCGGTGTTTCTGGAGTTTTGGAAGGGCTGGGGAGGTTGGGTGAGGAGCAGATAGCCGAGGGCTGTGGCTACAGGATGGAGTCAGAGGGGCTGCCAGAGATCTCTGCTGCAGCGGGACAGAAGGGCAGGAGGCAGGGAAGTGACAGGGAGGCTATTTCCATGTTCCAGAGAGATGCTACATCTCCAGGGTACATTTTGGATAGGATGGGGATATAGCAGCAGCTCAGAAGCCAGTCTGAGAAAGAGGCTTCAGGAGGGATTGTACCAGGCCCAACAAACATCTGCATGCCCTTTGTGTATGCTACAGACCTTAAAGCTTTGCTAACCTGCTCTCACAGTTTTTATTTTTCATTATAATATCATACTTTACATACAATAAATGCACTCTTTTTAGTATAGTTTTGCAAGTTCTGACAAACACACAGCCATGTAACCACCCAAAGAGATAAACAGAACAGTTCTGACATCCCAAAGAAAGCCTGCATCCCTTTGTAGTAAACCCTCCTCCCCTCAAGCCATGACAGCCATGAATGTTTTATCTGTATAGTTTTTCCTTTCCACAGATGAATCATACAGTAGGTGGTTTTTTGAATCTGACTTCTTTTCACTGAGCATCGTGCATTAGGGCTTCATCAAGGCTCCTGTATCAGGAGTTCTTTTCCTTTTATTGCTGAACCATTACCTAGCTATGCCATAGTGTGTTTATCAATGCCCCAGTTGAGGAACATTTTGGTGTGCTCCCAATTGGGAATGATTAGATATAAGGCCACTATAAACATCTGTGTACAGGTTTCTGTGTGAACATAGGCTTTAATTTCACTTGGGTAAATATCTAGAGGTGGGATTTCTGGGTGTAGTAAATGTGTTTAACTTTACAAAAACTGTGCAACTGTTTTACAAAGTAGCTATACCATTTTGCAGCAGCAGCAGCAATGTATGCTGTGAGTAGTCACTTCATAATCTCATCAACATTTGGCATTATCAGTTTTAATCGTAGCCATTGGAATAGCATGGAGTGGTATCCCACTGTCATTTTAATTTGTATTTTCCTAATGACTAAACCTGTTTAAGCATCTTTTATTGTCCTTCTTTGCCATTCTTATATCTTCTTTGGAGAAGTGTCCTAATTTTTTGCTCATTTTTCTTTATTGTGTTTGTTTTTGTATCATTTAGTTTTGAGCATTCCTTCTTTAGATATTCTGTATCCAAGTTCATTTTTTATTTTTTTTTAGATAGTGCCTCAAGCTTTTGCCCTGGGTAGAGTGCCCTGGTGTCACAGCTCACAACAACCTCAAACTCTTGGGCTTAGGCGATCCTCTTGCCTCAGCATCCCGAGTAGCTAGGACTACAGGCACCTGCCACAACGCCCTGCTATTTTTTGGTTATAGTTGTCATTGTTGTTTGGCGGGCCCAGCTTGGATTTGAACCTGCCAGTTCTAGTGTACGTGGCTGGCTCCTTAGCTGCTTGAGCTACAGGTGCCGAGCCTGTATCCAAGTTCTTTATCAGATATGCAATTTGCCTTGTTCCTGATCTTAATGGAAAATATTCAGTTTTCACCATTATGTATGAAGTTAAGTTGCAGGTTTTTGTAAATGTTTTTTATCAGGTAAACAAAATTCTCTTAAAGTTGGTACATGGGGAGTTTTTTCATGAGCAGTATTAAGTTGTGTCAAAAGATTTTTCTATGATTCTATGGGCTTTTCTTTTTTAGTCTGTTGATTTCCATTGTGAATTACATTGATTTAATTTTTTAAACATTAAACCAGCCTTGTATTCCTAGGATAATTACCGGATTACAATGTATTATTCTTTGATGTTCTGCTGGATTTGAATGTCTAACAATTTTGTTGAGACTTTTTGCACCCATGTTCATGCCGCAAGGGATATTGGTCTATATATTTCGTAGCTTATCTCGTCTTAGTTTGGTTTTGGTATCAGGGTAATGCTGGCCTCATAAAGTTGGAAAGTAAGTTAGGAAATGTTTCTTCCTCTATCCTCTTAAGCCTGTATTTTCTTTTTTCACTACTCCCTATAATCTCTTCCATCTGAGTTATCAGTTTTGCTAATTCAATTCACTCCAGAGACTCAGTTTTGCTATACAAAATAGCCCAAGGGGATGGAAAAAGATTAGATTTTTTTCCTTAAGGAGGTAAAAAACAATAATAATAGATACCACTTATTGAGTGCCTGGCCTCTTCCATGCATTTTGCTAATATTAACATAAAACCCTGGCTGCAATTCTATCATACCAGTTTGAAGGATTTTTAAGGATAAGAAAATTGAGGCTTAGAAGAGTTAGGTATTCCATCTAAATTCATAAAACTCTCAAATGGAAGAGCTGTCATTTGAAGCTTATATTCTTCCCACTCTATTTTGTCATCTCTACTAATATTTATGAGCGTCTACTAAGTGCCAGCCATTTTTAATGCTTTATTTTTTGTCACTGCTCATCTTTCCCTCCAACTTCGTAAGGTGTATATTACTTTCTCCAATGTTAACAGTGAGGAAATTAAAATTCAGAAAGGTCGAGGGAGGCTGAGCACAGTGGCTCACGCCTGTAATCCTAGTGCTCTGGGAGGCCAAGGCAGGTGGGCTGCTTGAATTCAGGTGTTTGAGATCAGCCTGAGCAAGAATGAGACCTCATCTCTACTAAAAAAGACAAAAATTGAGGCAAGGGGATTGCTTGAACTTAGGAGCATGAGGTTGCTGTGAGCTATGAGGCCATGACACTCTACCCAGGGTGACAGAGTGAGACTCTGTCTCAAAAAAAAAAATAAAAGTCAAGGGCCTGGCCCTCAGTCAGCCAATGCTATTCGATCCAAACATCCAGGAGGGACAGGGGCAGGAGGTAACTGACATAATGACATCATTAACACATGCATATATAACTCATATACAAAGCAGCTTTGCAGTGTGCTGTAACAGAGGGCCCGAAAGCAGGGGAGCAATTAGTCATGCATTCCCTGTGCATGTGGGCACCGGGAAGAGGGCAAGCAGCAGGACCGGAAGATAGGGCTGGAGGAGCTGGGGTGTCGACCCAGTTAAAAGTCTGTGTAAATAGCACAGGGTGGACACGGCCCATAGAGCACAGGAAAAGCCAAAACAGGCAGGTCATTCAGCTGGCTTTTCCAGTGCCATTGACACTGAGCTGAGCAGGGCCATTGTGTGCGAACACAGGAGTAGCTCCCATCTGCAGGGCACTTTCCTCCCAACACATCATCTCCTGGATTCTCACGGGGTGGCCACTTATGATCCCCATGCTACTGGTGAGGAAACCGAGGCTCAGCCAGATGAACTGCTTGCCGGGAACTATACACAATCCACCAGAAACCCGGACCTGACTTCTAATCCAGTACTCCTTAGACAGAAAGGCAAGCCACAGAGCACACTCAGTGTCATGGGTGTGAAGGCAGACATATGCACCCCAAAAGGCTCTGGGACTTTGGCGACATGACTGTTAAAACCTTACTAACTAAAATTCTGGAATTTGGGATGTTGAGGCTTTGAATGTTGAGGTCAAAAGTTCTAAAATTCTAATGGCACAGCTCTAATGTGAAAGATAGTGATGATGTCACTGGGATCGTCAGTGGGGACAAAGAGATGCTGGCATGTGGGGCAAAGGTGCTATTATCCTAAGGCCACTTCCTGGGCGATGGCTTGCCAGAGACGTCCTTTAGGGGGAGCAGACAGACCACTAAAGGCCAGTAAGCAAAATGGCTTTGCAAAAGGTAAAAGGGGCCTAGTCAAATATTAAACTTCCCAAACAGGCCTGCACTGTCACCTCAGACAACCTGCTGTGCCCGGCACGTCTGGTGGGAAATATGCCTCTCTCAGACCATTAACTTTCTACCTGCTGATGCTCTAGCCAAAGGGGAGAGTATAGCCCTCAGGTTTAAACCCAAATGTCCAGACCTTCCTGCTTTTCTCCACCCCTTTGGATTTAAAAAGCCAGACCATATTTTTATCTTCAGGAGAGTTAAGGAAGTCCCTCTCCCAAACCTCACCCCAAATTATTTTTTTTGCATTGCATTTGTTGGAAAGAGAATGTAAACTTTTTACTTTTCCGTAAGATTCCAAGACCCTCCCAAGCGAGGAATAAGATGATCTTTCTCTCTCCTTAGTCTCTGTATTCCTTTCTCAAAATTCCAAGATGTTTCCCTTTTTCTTGCTTACTTAACACTCACCATTTCTCCCCCCTGAATCATCTCCTATCTGTGAGCCTCACTCCCTCCAGCCAAGCTTCCTCAACACCCCTGTTACTCTCAGTCTTCCTCCTTATGTCCCTAAGTCCCCCAGCTTCCATGACTTTGATAAGAACTAATAGATAATGTTAAGAGTCATTTGAATTAATGCTACTGGAACACTTACTATGGGCCAGTCATTCTAAATGCTTTTTATCTAGTACATCATTTACTCAAGGCAATCCTTGAAAGCAATATGATTATGACGATTCTCACTTTACAGATAAGGATACTGAGGTCTAGAGGGCTAACTGCCCAAAGTCCCAAAGGTCTGTTTGGCACTGAAGCATGGTCACCTCCCTTCCCTGCCTAACACTGCTGGCCTCTTCCCACCAGTCCACTCTGATTGTACTTCCTAGGCCAATGGCTCTTTAGATCTATGTTCCCAAGGTTCCAGAAACTTTCTAGAGGAAACAATGAAACATGAGAAAAAGTCCTCCCAAACCAAGACACATCATTTTAGATTTCATTCACTTATTCATTTACACAATGCATGTTGGCCAGGCACAGTGGCTCACATCTGTAATCTCAGCTCTTTGGGAGGCTGATGTGGAAGGACTGCTTGAGGTCAAGAGTTTAAGAACAGCCTGACTAGCATGGTGGAACCCTGTCTCTACAGAAAAATTAAAAATTAGCCAGGCATTGGTTGTGTGCACCTGCAGTCCTAGCTACTCAGGAGGCTGAGGCAGGAGGATTACCTGAGCCCAGGAGTTTGAGTTTGCTGTGAGCTGTGATCTACTGCACTCTAGTTGGGGAGATGGAACAAGATCTTGTCTATAAAAAATATGCATGTAAGCTAGTTCCTTTTGGAAGGAAGTTTGGAGAACACTCAGGGATCTAAATGTAGACCTACCATTTGATCCTGCAATTCCTCTTCTAGGTGTGTATCCAAAGGAACAAAAATCACTTGACAATAAAGATATTTGCACCAGATTGTTCATTGCAGCTCAATTCATAATTGCCAAGTCATGGAAGAAGCCCAAGTGCCCATCAACCCGCGAATGGATTAATAAATTATGGTATATGTATACCATGGGACACTATACAGCATTAAACAAAATGAAGACTTGACCTCTTTTATGTTTACATGGATGTAGCTGAAAAATATTCTTCTTAGTAAAGTATCTCAGGAATGGAAAAAAAATCCAATGTACTCAGAACTACTGTGAAACCAATTTATAATCACTCATACTTGCATATGAAAAATGAAACACAACTATAGCCTAGTTGTAAAGGTAGGGAGAGGGGAAGGGAAAAGGGTAGGTGGATAGAGGGAGGGTTTATGAGGGGACCACACCTATGGAGCATAATGTTAAGTACAAGTTGGATCTATCAAGTGTAGAACACAAATGTCTTAACACTGTAATTGCATAAATGAGGTGAAAGTTATGTTAATTAGTAGTATGTAAAGACTCCAATTTGTACAAATAATCAACACATCGAATCCCATAAGGGCATAAATGTATGTATGATCTATGTACAAATGACTTAATTAAAAAAAAAAGCGTATTTCCTAAGAATGTTTCAGGCATGGAGCTACATGTTAGTGGGGAGACAGATATATAACAAGTAGGCAAATAAGTACTACAATTTTAGGAAGTGACAGATGATGGGTTCCTTCTCTGTCATGAACCTCATGTATCCGCGCATGCGTGCACGTGTGCACTCACAC
This sequence comes from Arctocebus calabarensis, assembly GCA_963573935.1. Taxonomy (NCBI): domain Eukaryota; kingdom Metazoa; phylum Chordata; class Mammalia; order Primates; family Lorisidae; genus Arctocebus; species Arctocebus calabarensis. Next base: position 51,022 of record CAUYON010072876.1, on the reverse strand, counting down.
ACACACACAGCATAGAAAAGAGCTCCAGGGAGAGGAGTTCAAGTGCAAAGGCCTGAGGCAGAAGTGAGTGTGAAGAGTTGAGAAACTGCAAAGATGGAGAAATTTCAGGGGAGACATTGAAGCTGGAGAGGCAGACAGGGAGTAGAGCACAAAGGGGCCAGCTGTGGCTGTGGGCTCTATTCTGGGTGTGACGAGCAGCTTCAGCCAGGTTACTGAGGGTGGGAGAAGAGGTGGCTGTGGTCAAGCAGGCAGGGACACTGAGGTCACCCAAAGAGGCTGTCACAGTCATCCTCAGCCCCACTGAGCCACCCATCTTTGCCTCTCCCAGAGTGGTAGAAAGATGTGCTCCAAAATCTCAGCCACCAACACCTTGCTGTGTGAACTTAGCAAGTCCTTACCCTCTTAAAGTCTCCATTTTTCCATCCGCAGATGGCAACAGAAAGCTGGCAGTGGTGGAAGGAGCTCTGGGGCTCCTCTGAGGCCCAAACTCACTTCTGTGGGCCCTGGCCTCACTTCTATGGGCACAGTGTTGGCATTCAGTGTGTTTTTATCAACCAATGGGGTCCAAACTGAGAGATCTGGAGGTCACAGAAGTATGGCGGCCTCAGAGGATATGTAGGGCCGTGTAGGCCAGGCCGGACAGCTGGGCCAAGGCCTCAGGCACCTCTTCTCCCTTCCTTCCCAGCAGCCCAGCCAAGCCAAGCGGGCAGCAGCAGGCCCACTGGACCAGGGGCAGACAGACGGGCGGGCAGGCAGGGGCGAGCCGTCGGGCACAGGGAGAAAGGAAGGCATTGTCTGCTGAAACCCAACCAAGGGGCCAGGGCCACAGTGCGGGGGATTCTTTTGGGAGAAACAGACATGCCTTTCTTTCCACCAACTGCTGCTAAAACAGCCCATTGGATTTGATTCTCTCCCATTTCACCCCAAACAAATGATAAATAAATAAACCTTGGTGAGCTCAGAGTGCCAGAGCCAGGATGCTGGCCGAGAGCAGACTGGACGCCGTCCTTCAGGGCCGGGGGGCTACTGTGCCAGGTGGGCCTGCCTGTGCTCCTGTGCCAGGCATGTGGGTGAGTTTGCACAGGGCCAGACTCCAATTACTGCAGATGTGGGCATAGCTGGCTGGGTTATGCCGTCCTCAAATGGGTGTGGCATCAGAAGAGGAGGCAGGCCTTGCCGCAGGGCAGCAGGCTGGGAGATTCTGGTGGCCCAGTGTTCCCTGGCCCTTGCCTTTGTCCAGAGGCTTGTTTTAGGGAGACCATCTGTACAGTGCCCCCAAATGCTCAGTGAGCTGAAGAGCAGTGATGCATCCTTCTCCCCACTTCATAAACTAGGCAGCAGGTCCCAAAAGTGACGTGCCTTGCTCAAGGTCAGAAAGTGAGATAATCACAGAATACCGAATGCTAGCGATCTCCTCCAACGTCCTCATGTTCTAGGCAGTCAAACCGAGGCATGGAATGGTCAAAGCCATTGCCTGGAGGCATCAGGGCTGAGTCTGACCCCTGATTCACTCGGCATGCTCAGCACTCTGAGTTGAGAGCAGCTGCTCCTATTGTAGGAAGCGTCTTCTGACCCAAGGATCTCTCCCCAGTGTTCACTGAAGTTCGGAGAAGTGAGCTGCAGCCTCGCTAGAAGGCGCCAGTCACTGTACTCGGTGCCACTGCCAGGCGCCCTGCAGTCTGAGGCCCTCACCACGGGCTACTCCCATTCCACCCCAGGTTCTGTGCTCCTGTTGGGCTCCTACCCTGCCTTCCTACTCACCCCAATGCACTCTTTCATCAAGGCCCCAGGTGCAACTCCAGGAAGCCACCCCTACTCCTTTCTACCTCTGCTAATCTAGACCTCCTTATGGCCTCTGCTGCGTCCTCACAGCTGGGCTCCCCTGAGACCGCAGCAGAGACACCCCGCAGCCTTTAGACAGGGAGCAGAGGGCAGCAAGCCAGCACTGGCCTCAAACCGGAGCATGCCCAGAGCTTCAGGCCTCTGGTCCCATCCATTGGCTGCTGTTCCTGTATCTAAGATACTTTCCCCCTTCTTAAGTCAGCTCCTCTTCCTCTCGGGTCCTTTCTCTGACACCCAGGCCCTCAAGCACGCCCCTCCATCTTAGCACCCATCACCCACAACTAGGCTCACATTTGCATGCCTGTCTTTCCCATGAGGCTGGCAGAATGCACAGTGCAGAGACCAGAGCCACCCCAGGGCTCCGTAATCCAGGCCCTCCTCCACTCATTCTGCATCTCCAGGCCCTCCTCCACTCATTCTGCATTCTGCACCTAAAGAGGAAGACACATTGTCCAAGCTTTCAGAACCACTCTCCCAAATGACCTTTCTCCCGCAGGACACCGTGCTCTCCCAAGGGCAATTCTAGTCTTTTTCTTCTGAGTCTTCTCAACTACTTGCTCCCATAAAGAAAGCCTGGTCCCTTCTGACTCTGTTGTCTATGACAGCCTCATTCTGCTGTGGCAGAAGAGGGACTCGGCCTGACCAACACTTCTGACCTCCCCTCTCCCCCTCTAGACAACTGAGCAATCTCCTGCCTTCATTCAGGGATGGGGGAACATTTGATTTGTTTTAAATTTTTAGCTCCTGACAGCACATGATTGAAAAATGCCACAGAGAACCACCTAACCACTCTAGGAGAATGGGGCGAGAGGAACCAGGCGCCTGGGACTTGTCCCCATGCAAATGGAACACATAGGGGCCTGGAATAGCTGTGTTTTCAGAAAAATCAGAACAGCCAAAATTGAACACATGCATACATGCAAACGCCTAATTCCTTCCTTGGAGCATTGGAGAGACACTTTCATAGCTTTTTATGATATCATGTCAAATATCTGCAAGCATCCAAAACAGAGCGCTTGGTCCTAAATACTATGTATTCAAGTTACACAGTCTGGTCCTAGGCTCTTAAAATCACAGGGCTCTACTGTGTAAGGGAGGCTCCCCCACCCTACCCCTTCTTAAAGGTTCACTCCTACCCTTTCTCAGACAAAAGAGAGCTTCTCCTTCTTACAGAGGGCTCCAGGGTGGTGGGATGGCCAGGCCTGGACAGCGGCTGGGCCAGTCCAGCCCCAATGTGGCTCTGGACTTAGGGGATCAGTATCAGTGTCATGTGCTATACACACAATTAGGGAACCTGTAATTGACCAGTTCTGAGACCTACGCTAGTCATGTCACCTGTGAGTCTCCTTGTGCTCTTGCATGAAATAAGGTGAGAGTCAGGTTATGAGCCATGTCCTAAGGCTGCTGTGTGGATTAATGAATGGGTGCTGGCCTTTATGTTTGGCTTCCGAAGATACCTAGAATATGTGAGTTTCATCCTCCTTTACCTAGCCTGGGAGCTGGTGACCCAGGGCTGAACCCACTCCACCTCCAAGTGCTCGCTCTTTCCAGCAACAGCTCAGCCTCCCTCCTTGGTGTTCAGAGGACTTCAAAGGATTGGACAAGGTGAGCTCCGTTCCCCTTCTGGGTGGCAGGCAGTTTCTCCCCTTGAATGGCTCTCCTTTTACGAATGGATACAATTTCATTCAAACAAGCATTTCCTGAAGGCCTACTACCTGCCCAGTTACAGAAGTCCAAATCACAGTTCCAAAGGACTACAGAGACAAGAGATGTCAAGTAACAAGGAAAGGGTCACAACAGATGCCAAGTGAGGGTCACAACAGATTCAGACCATGGTATAGGTTGTCAGTCAGTGACTGGGCACTTGGAGACGAGTGACTGATTCTGGCAGCTAGAACCATGGAGTACATTCTCTTGATGGGACTTTCTCCCCTGCCACCACCATGCACTCTGCTACAGTCTGAAAGCACACAGCTGAACACTCCCAGCTTTCTCAGGCCTCTGTTCCCCACATCTCCCTCCCTTCCCCTGGAAAGTCTCTCTACTGACGTCTGCTCAGGATTCATGGCTGCAGCAAGTGCTGTCCGGGAGCTGTGGCACTGCAGAGAGGGATCAACCTGCAAAGCTTACAGTCAGGTGGGGAGGCCCTGAATAAGGCAGGCGACTGCAATACAATTTGCCAGGTGCCATGGAGAAGGTGGGGAGGAGGTGCGGGCACAGAGAAGGGGACAGCTGACACGGCGCTGGGGCAGGGAGCTGCTGAGAACTTTCCAGGGGAAATTAGATTGGAGCAGACGCTTGAAGGAGGTCATGGAGGTAAGCGTGTCTGTGTGTACGTGTCTCTCTGTGTCTGTGTATCAGTGTACAGGTATGTATGTGCAGGTGTCTGTGTATGTGTGTGTGCCTATGTGTTGGGTGGCATGGATTCCAGCAGAGGCACCAGCTTGGCACTGTTGCAGAAGCTCCCAGAGCCTGGGCACAGCGGGAAGACACACTCTCCTTTTGCTTCTCACATTTCTGGCCACCGTGTCCCCTGCCTTTTGAGCCTGCTCCATGGTCTCTCCCCACTTGGCCCTGAGGATGGCGGTGGTCCCAACTTCTGTCACTGGTCTCCTCTTTTTCCCTATGCCCATCCTCCTATGCTCCCGGCTTCAGCTCTGCCAGAGGCCCCTATCCCAGGCCAGCTCCCCTCCCTAGGGTCCAGCTGCCTGACAGCCTGTCCTAAGGGGCCCTTTGCGTTCCCCTGAGTCCTACAGGATAGATGTGGAATTCTTTTCTACCCACAGCTGGCCTCCCCACTCCCATTTAACACATGCCTGTTGTAGCTCAACAGCCACCAAGCCCTAGGCCCTTTTCCTTGCCGATACTTCTCCCATCTCCCCTTTTCTCTCCATTCCTACTGCCTCTGCCTAGGCCTTTCCACTTTGCAAGCTATAATTACAGCTCTCATGTTATGAGCCTTCTCCAAATGCTTCCAGTCATCTGCTCCCTGAGCCCTTTCTCCCGCTACCACCTCTCCTGCACCCTGCCTCTCTGTTATGATCCCATTGTAGTATAGACACAGACAGCAGTGTAGGCTCTGTGTCACAGTCTGAGTCATTCTACTAATGTTAACTCTGACTACAAATGTCTGTGCAAAGAATGGCCAGTGGCTCTTTGTGACTGGTTGGACCTTCAAGGCTGCCCTGCCCTGGCCGCATCTCCTGAGTCTGACTCCCCTACGAGCACAGGCAGTCACTTTGTTCCAAGCACATAAAACCTGACTCCTATTTCTGGATCTCATTGGTCTAAGGCCACCTGGAATCTTCACTGGATTCCCTCCTTCCACCTGTAATGCCCCAGCCTCAGCTCTGGTCATCCACATCTTAACCCTCCTCCCAAGGCCCTCATGAAGCCCCTCCTGCCCCAACTCAATAGCTCCAGATGTCTGAGCTCCCCATCTTCCTCCTGTGCAGGCTGCAGGTCCCTGCTGGCTCTGCTCACATGCTCAAGCCAAGCCTACCAGCCCAGGAGCAGCCCCAGGGGAGGGGACTGGTGGTCTGGCTGCTAGAGATCTGATCTCAGTCAGGTCTGCAAGGAGCTCTGAGTAGTGTGTATCTACTGAGCTCCTGCCTGCTAACACTTAGATTAGTCCCTTTATCTTGGCCTACCTAGTTATCTCCTGATCACCTGCCTGATCTGGCTGGTTCCAGCTGCTATTTGCTAAACTCCCACCATTCAAGTAAGAGTAGGGGGTGGGAGTTTCAGGGGTGTTTGTGGCTCAGAACCAGAACCAAGCTGTAGGCCACCCAATTTCACCTATGACTTCCTGCCTCTACCACCATAGTAAACCACCTGCCAGCTTTTACCCAAGGGCTATAGAGAGCTGCAGCTTCAGAAACCCAACTCACATTGGTCAGCCTACCAAACAAGGGCAGTGCACCTCTCCTCCCACCCTTTCACCCAAAGCCAGCTCAGAAACTGAGCCGTTCCACAGTTCCCTCTGTCCCCCAGATCCTGTCTCCTGTCCCCCTAATTATAATAAAGAGCTTGAAAAACAGCTAATACTTAATGCATTTTCCATGTGGCAGGCACTGCTGTAAACACTTCACATACACTGATCGAGTTATTTAGGCTATTCACAGAAGCCTTTTGAAGTAGGTACTGTTATTCTCCCATTTTAGCGATGAGGAAACTGAGAAACTGGTACAAAGTGGTGAAACTAGCATGTGTATTCAAGTAAACTGGCTTCAGAGTGGGTGCTCTTTACCTGTTTCTTCTCATAGCCAATCTATCCAGCAGGGTCAGCATGTACAATGGCACAGTCTGACCCCCACAAGAAGACTCCTGATGACAAGCCACACATCCAGTGTGGGGCTACATCCACTCAGTGGAAGGCATGTCTACTTCTATGTCACACAAATGTGCCATGTGAGCAGGCCCAGATGTGAAACAAGGTGAGCCTGGCTGGTTTACCTCTGGGTTGGAATTGACTCACTATAATTCTGGTATCCATCCATCTATTCATTCATTCACTAAAAATTAATTGTACACCTGCCATTGTTAGGGACGAGCTGTGTCCATGCCAGGGCAGTAAGCACAAACTGACTAAAACACGCATTTATCTGATGGGTTCTCTCCCAAAACGAGATTAACAGGTTCCTGAGAGCAGGGACAATCTCACAAATGGGTGTCTTGCAGTATGCATTCCCTGTGTGTTCAAGACATGCTTGTTGAGGACAGTGATAGCTGGCAGGTGACATCTGGACAAGGCTTGGGCAGCCACTACTAGCTCTACCCCCAGGTTACAGGTGGTGACAGAGAGACCAGCAGGGCTGGGCACCAGAACCAGTCATGCCTCCCAACCCAGGCCAGAGCATTTTCTCACCGCCTAGCACTTGGAGCTGCCTAGTGCTTGGAGACCAAAGCGCTTCTGAGAGAAAGAGCAGGCCATTCCCTTAAACCAGGGCATGAAGAAGCGTGAAAGCAAATTCACTTAATTCTGAATGTAGGAAGAATTCTGAAGGTCAGAGGAATGGAAAAGGCAAGTCAAGTAAAAAGTTAGCATTCAGCATTGTAGATAAAGTGAGCTGATAAACGGCCTTTGAACACTTGGGTTATTTATTTATTTGCTTCCAGTTCTTGTGTGGTTGTTAATTCCAGCTAACATTCCCCAGTGCCTTGCTCACATGTGTGGTACATTATGTACCCAACTGGCAGGAAGACTGACACCCTCCCCTGGCAACTGCCCTATGAAGTTTCAAACACACTTACGTATTAGTGTCCCCAAAACAACATGGAAAGGAAACAGAAAAAGAACACCCCAGAGTTTATTCCATTGACCCTCTGATAGAGTTAACATTGTCTTGTCTGCAATAAGAGCTCAACAAACATGTGAGGATGTGAACATGGGCCAGGGCCAAAGGCTGGGCTGAGACACTTCATGAAGCAAAAGAAAGATCTGTGCCATGGTAACTGTAAAGGTCTCTTTTGAAGAAATTAAGATAATTTGTTCTACAAAGTCTTCCATTTCTTTTTTTCACATTCTCTCTGCTTAAACAAACCCTGGTTAAAAGCACTCCTACTCTGATTGTCCATGGAAAGGTTCCCTGGAATGTTGGACCAAGTTTCTGGAATGTATAGATTTAATGAGCCAATTCAGAAATTAATGGAGAAGAAAAGGGAACATTATGGTCACATTATATGCAGAAATCATGACCTGAGTCCATTGCAGGAGGACAAAGAGGTCCCTTCCTGTGTGCAGACTTAGCATGTTCCTGACCCCATCCTTGGCCAATCTGCAATTTTAGAAGTAGAAGAGTCTGTGAAAGTCATCCATAGACTTTTTGAGGGAAGGATACATCTTCACAAAGAATTCTGAAATACTAAAAACATGGTTTCCAGACTTTTTACTGAGAGAAGACCTCCTGACCCTTAGTCTACTGGGTGTCATGTTTTTAAAATGTTTTCCCTGTTAACCAACTCACATTCCTTGTCCCAAACTATTTTGTCAAAATGCTAGTCGAGTGTTCTGGTCAAGAAAAAGATAAGAGTCTGTACCATGGATAGGATATATTTGGGGGAATAAAAACTTGCAATTTTTGTTATCGTCACAGTTTTGCTTCCAATAGTTTTGGGGTGTGTTTTGTTTGTTTGATTCCTTTTAATATTGAAAAGCCCTGGGATTTCAACTGCAGTATCCTAGTAACATGGTACTCAGGCTCCAAGCTGAGCACAAGCCCCCCATTCGGCTGCCTGTCTCATGTTGCACAGACAACAGTGGAAGCCAAAAGGGGGAGCAACACCCCCACTAGGGGCTGCACAGGTAAGAGGCCCCTTAGAAGCCCTGCCCTGGAAGGGTGCTGTCCCCCTACTCCAGGCAGATACCACCTCTGCTTATTCCAGGGTTTTACCTAACTCCTTAGAGCCTTCTTCATGGCACTCAGCCATCTGACTTGATCTTCAAAGAAGTCTTTTTTGTTTAGAAACATATTCAGGGAATTTAAACACTGCATGTGATTCTTCCTCAATAGCCTTTGATTTTTCTTCCAGGACTTGATCAAGAAGGTTCAAGTGAAGCCTCAAGACCAGGTTGCAGTTTCCACCCAAGATCCCTGGGGGAAGAAAGAACAGCCCATCATATGAGAGAGGGGAAGAGTTTCAACAACAGCGGAAGTCTGACTTTTCTGGGGCTAACATCTCTGCTTTGCACAGCAATGGAGTGTGTGGCAAGGTCCACGGCCAGGACCAAATTCCAGATCTGGATTGTGCAATTAAGCATCCCTCTCCCAACTAAAAAAATACCCCCTTTGGGATCTGAGAGTCTAATGAGCTCCTGTGGAGGAAGCTGAGGCAGAGAGAGGGCAAGCCCAGTGCCCCCTGGCTGGCTTTGGCAACATCTGATTGCTCCTTCTTCCCTCGTCCTGAGGAAAGCTGCCCAGCTGTCCCTGGACCCCTTCCCCAAGCTGGTTCCTGTGACAACGTGCATGATATCTAACTAGGAGAGCATACCTCCTCCCCACTTTAGTACAGGAGGAAATGTGGCTGTATCTTCCTTCTTGGTGCCACAAGATCCGAGGCTGTCTCAAGGCAATGCAAAGCCCCTCCCACTTGGAATTGCTCAGGATTCAAGGTCATGAAGAGCCAAGGTACTCAAAGAAGGCTTTGGAAACTTAAGACTGCCCCAGCCATTAACAATAGAGCAGGGAGGGAAGAATAAGAATCCTTCCTGTCTTTTCTCTATCCCGTTAAGAGGGATATTGTGCATTAGACACTCCTCACTGACTATAACAGAGGGAAGGAACCCAAAGTAACAAGCAGCCCCAGCCACACACTGCAGCACTGCCATGCACAGCCATACATGTTGCTTGAAGGGGTATTTGGTGCTGTTTACAAAGTCCTTTTGAATGTCAGCACAGGGTCAAAGGGCTTGAGTTCCACTGAGACCCAGACAGTGGGAGGGTGGCAGGGCTGCGTGTTAGGATACCTGGACATGCCAGGGCAGCAGGGCTGTTGCCCGACTGTGGAAATCCCTGCAGCTGCTCCCTGGCCCTGCCTCACACAGCCCAAAGCCTCCACTATCCTTCTGGAAGATGGCCTGGCAGCACTTGTCAGCCACTTAGAGTTGGGCTCTTGACTTTCCTGGTTGTCAGCTGACACCAAACCAAATGTCATCCATCTCCAATTGTATGAGATGAAGAGCTCACCACAGGAGGCAGGGAGGGACACATCTCCACCCAGTGTTCCACTAGAAAGACCAAAGAAGGTGCACAGACTGCCTGTGAGCACCTGGCACAAACCTTGGTAATTCTGGCCCACCTGGGAGGAGAGTGCTACCCCGGGATGCATGTATACAGTAGGCATGCAGATTTATATTTGGATAATATAGCTTTGCTTAAGAAGAGATTTTATCGTTTATTTATTTATTTATTTTTGAGACAGAATCTCACTAGTTGCCCTCAGTAAAGTGCTGTCATGTCACATCTCACAGCAACCTCAAACTCATGGGCTGAAGCGATTCTCTTGCCTCAGCCTCCCAAGTAGCTGGGACTATAGGCACCTGCCACAATACCTGACTATTTTTTTTTGTTGCAGTTGTCATTGTTTAGCTGGCCTGGACTGGATTCAAACTCACCAGCCTTGGGCATGTGCCTGGCACTGTAACCACTGTGCTATGGGCACCAAGCCTCAAGAAGAGATTTTAAAAATCACTGAGGTCAACCCTTCAAATATATAGTTTAGTGCACTTTGGTTATATTTCAATAAAGTTGAAAAAATCTTCAAAATTAAAAAATCATGTCAGCCACTTGACAAGTGCTTAAACCCCTCAACTATATGGCTGCATGACTAGTTACCCAGCCTCCTTTGGCACACTCCTGTGACAGGAGCTCAGAGCCCCGAAGGCAGCTGTTCTAAGAGTGGACTTCTCTGTTAGCACATTTTCCCTTTACTGAGCTGAAATTGGCCTCCTGGAAGCTTTTATTCACTAAGCTGGACCATAAAGTACACATTAGATCCCTGTGCCTAGAGTGGGCCCTTCAGAAGCTGGATTAACTGAGTTACCACATCTCCATGTTTCACGAGTGTACATGAATAAACACATGTGGGCATGTGTGTACACACATGTGCACATGGTAATACTTCCCATATCCAGAAGTCCTCTATCTAGCATACCCAGGACACATGTTCAAACAATAAGATTAACACCACACCACACTCATGCACTTGACTCCTAGAACATACGACTCAGCATCTCCATCTGAAATTAGTTTAGCTTCGAATTCTCTCTCACTAAACCCGATTTTCTGGCTTCCTAGCTCACAAAAGATTCAAACAACCAGTGTGTTCCACAGGATGCTAGTAAGTAAGAAGTCCAAATGTTCTCCCTAACTCTGATAAGGGAAATAGGTAAATGATCAGAAAGAGCCTCAGGAACTAGGGAATAACAGCAGCTTAGGGTTGTCCAGAGAAAAGGCAATACTGTTGTACACTTCATCATGCGGTGTCCAGGGCAATTACAGATGACCCTGAGTCTCCAAGGAAAAGGTGAACCGATTAAAGTGTTGGCTGCTGTCCATGACAAACACATCTATAAGCTTTCCATCCAACATGGTTGTGTCAGCCAACATCATGATACCTAGTGGTTTCAGTTTTATTGTCTAGATCATTTATTTTGGTGGGAGAGCTTACTCTACCCTGATGTTGCCTAAATGAGGTGCACTGCGTGTTATCTCACAGTATACAGCATGTTTTCAAGGACAGATGAGACTAATGGCCGTAACACACAGCGCTGAAGTGATGGACATGTGGTGGGCATCACCTGGCTAATTGGTTCCCATGGTAACTGGAGCATGGCAAGAAAGTATCAGCAAGTGGAGACACTTACACTACCTGCTTTCCTAGAGATAAGAACTGTTTAAATTAGCATCTTAATATTTGATTTGAAATAAATAACATCCCTGCCTTGTGATAAGTACGTGTTCATAACCCAGATGCACGCTTCCTCATGAATATGTATTTTCCATTCTAATTTGCTCAGCAAATCTTTGCTCTATAGAGAGCCCAAGAAGGTAAGCTGTGAACTGCTCCTGTGACAAAAACTGGGGTTTTGCTCCCTCCAAAACCCAAATTCCCAAGATGCTAAACCATCTGATGGAAGGCCAGGACCTTAGGCATGAGCTGCCAAAAAGAGAAAATAACTTAGTTGTCTGAGGAGCTAATCCCAAACAGTGGTTAATCCAAGTTACCCATCTTGTGTTCAGGAACACAGAATTGCACCCCGTGCACATGTGCACACACACACACATACACACACTCCAAGACAACACACCCCTTAGAATCACCTTTCCCACTCACCCTGTATGAGACCCCAGGGATGGAAGTTCCAACAAGAGTTACAGCTGCTAGGGATCCCCAGTTGCCCTGATTACATCAGACAAGACTAGATCCAGGGGTCGGGGGTGTGCGAACTTCAGAGCCTCTTCACCCTGTGTTACTACTATGTCCATGACATGCATTACTTTCCAACCTACTGTTTTGTTTACTTATTATGTTATTATTTGCCACCTGTCTTCACTAGAATCTAAAGTCACACAAGGGCCCTGAAGATGGTTTTGTTTGGAGGTTTCAATCTCAGTACCCAGGATACTCCCAGCCACAGAGCAAGTTCTCAATAATAACTTATCAAATGAATGAAATGTACAGGCCACTGATCCTGCAGCCTAAGGGAAGATATCAGCGCTGGCAAGCACACACCTCTTGAGGTTTCTCCTGGGCCCATCATCAGAGTCTTACGGTCCCGCATCTCAGTAAGTTCAAAATCACTACCCTCCTCAAATTTCCTACAGCCACTGCCATTAGTCCCTTGTTAACATAGGAAATGGGCCTGGACTATTATCACCACCAAGAAACCAGAGGTTTTGTTTGCTTGCTTGTTTGTTTTTCTTTCCCAAGTGAATCCACAGGCAGGGACTTAATGTGTCCTGACCTGGGGCCAGAGCAAATAAATGTGCGCTGAGTGTGTCTGCTCAGGTAGGCTGGGACTCTGGGATGCATTTATCCTTACTAGGTAGGGCCTGGACTTGAGGCTTGATCTTCACCTCTACCGGTGACTCCTTGACATTGTCTAAGAATTCACACTCAGCCTCTCTTCCACATGCCATCTCCCAGGACCTTCACAACATGCAGAGAGGATGGAACAACTTTCACATGGGCTCACTCGCAGCAGTGAGTCACTCAAGTTCACAAGCCAGCAAGGGGCAGAGTTGAGATTTGAAGTCAAGCTTTTTAGTAACTATTTCACAGCTGAGGACAAACGCTGGGAGAGGTCCATGACGTGCTGGAAGTCGTACTTCAGGGACTTATGGACCCCAAGACTATCCACTCCTCTAGAAACTAACAGTGTTTCCTCAGGGACTGGCCCAGGGCGGAGGAATGAACGAAGACACAGACGCAAAGCCTAAAAAGTCAGTTAGTTTGACCATAAAGGAAAGGTCAGACAGTCAGAATTCACAAACCTAGAAGGGTTCAATGAGAGGACAAGTGACATTTTCTAAATCACAGGTGAAGCTATCGAAGATAACCCTCTCTTTGCCCATCCTCATGATTAAGAGCAGAAAGTGGGCCCTGCCTTGAGGTGACCCTTTCCCAGTTCCCAACTTCCTCCTCCCCCACCACACCTCACGCTCACACATCGGCCTCACTTCCTTGTTCAGGGGCCCCTTTTCCAAAATGTATACAGAAAGATCCTATGGATCTCTCTGTAAGCTCTACCTTACAGGTAGAGTAAGGTCCACTCCCAGATTCAAGCACTTATTCAATGTAAGAGCTTAGCAAACATTGGAGAATGAATGGGTAGGCAAATAGGTGAATTACCAGGGACTTTATGGTCTAAGTGCTTATTGTCAAGCACCCAGACAGTGTTGTTATATATTTATTCATTCAACAAATATTTATGAAGAACCTATTAAATAAAGCAGGGTGCTAGGCTCTGGAAAATGGTGAGAAAACAGCTGCTTTCCAGTAGATCTTTTGACCTTTAGTCCCCTCTTCATTTTAGCCATTTTGCCCTTAGGTTCCAATTTACCCTTCCATAGCTGAGTTTGGATCTCATCCCTCCTTTACTCACCGACTTTCAATGCCTCCCACTACCACGTCTATTGGAAAATGGCCAAATTCCTTACACTGACATTGAAGACTTTCTAAGATGTAGCTGGAATCCATACTCACAGCCTCATCTTCCATTCCTCACTCCCTCTTTCCCTCCATTACATACTTTATGGCCCAGCCCCTGTCTGAGGTGCCCTTCTCATCTGTACTAGTCAGCAATGGCTTTACTATAAACCACCCCAAGGCTCCGTGGCTTAAAGCAATGATCACTGATTCTCACATGCATGTCTGTGGGTCAGAAGAGGATTGGCTGACAGGACTGCACATGGTCTGGCTCAAGCCGTGTGTTCATCTGGGCTTGGCTCTTCGTGGCACATTGAGCTCAGGTCTGCTGTGTCCATTCTGGGACTCAGGCTGAAGGAGCAGCAGCTACATGAGGGACTCTCTTCTCATGGTGATGGCAGAGAAGGCGAGCCGACTGAGCAAGTGCTTCTAAGGCTCACATCTGCCATTGTCTCATTGGCAAAAGCAAGTCATGTGACAGAGCCCAAAGCCAACGAGCCAGAAGTACACTGTGTCTACCATGAAGTTGCAGAAAGTCACATAGTCAAATCCTATGTTGCTGGAGGCTGGGGGAGAGGAGAGGTAGGGAGTGAATAATTTAGAGCAATAAAATAATTGAATGAAATTTGGTAGCATGATAAGTAAAGTCAGGCTTCAATTGGGAGGCTCATTCCATGCCTACATGTCCTGCTTTTTGAGAGGTGCAGATGCCCAATACTCTACCAATACTTTCTTCATGCAGTGCACATGCATGCAGACCTACTGTGTGTAGGACTACTATACCACACTGGCCAACAAGACAGACAGGGCCCTACTCTGAGCATCAGCTCTTTCAGCACATGAGAAACATCACAATAGTGAGAAAAACCATGGGAAGTGGCCTTGTGCAGAATTATCAGTGGAGAAAGACTTCTCTCCTTGGAAATGAGCTCTCAACAATCTGAATCCTTAGAACAATTACCCAGGATTTAAAGGCCCATCCAATCAACGAGAATTTATCCAGGGCCACTTTGAGCCAGGTAGGCCCACCCAGCCCAAAGTCCCGGCCTTCAGGGACATTCTATTCTTTTTTGTTTTTTGAGACAGAATCTCTCTTTGTTGTCCCCCCTCTCCTCCTCCTGCAGAGTGCTGAGGCATCACAGCTCACAGCAACCTCAAACTCTTGGGCTCAAGTGATCCTCTTATCTCAGCCTCCCAAGTAACTGTGACTACAGGCTCCTGCCACAATGCCCTGCTATTTTTAGAGATGGGGTCTCGCTCTTGCTCAGGCTGGTCTCAAACTCGTGAGCTCAGGCAATTTACCTACCTGGGCCTCCCAGAGTGCTGGGATTACAGGCGTGAGCCACCGCACTGGGCTGACATTCCATTCTAGAAGGAAGACAAGTGTGCGCTTCCTGCCTTCCCAGAACCATCACCCAGCCCAGTGCTGTGCCCACAATAGGTGCTCCATACACACTGCTGACCAGGCTCTGGGTTCTTCCCACTTTCTCACTCTTTCCTGGAAATAGCCTCAAACTCTAGGTTTCCACCAAAGCCTTCCCATTCACCCAGAAAGAAAAATGCAGTTAATCAAAGCAATCTGGACTTTTCTTTTCATTCCCACCACCCTCCCCACCCCAGCCCCAGAATGAAACCTCCCTAAGTGATTAAATGTTGTAATAAGGATTTGGCATATTTGCCTTGTCAAAGACTGTGCTTTTGTGGTGTCTCATGGAGCACAAACAGATTAAAGAGCCAACAGTGAGACAGACTATCAGCAGGAAGCAGTGAGGAAAGAAAGCAGCAAAACCTCAAGATAAGCCCATAACCTCTAACCGCACAGACACGGGGCCAAGCATGGAACTAACTAGGCCTTCTGGCAAAAATAACGCTAATGAAGTAGCTACAAAAGTTACGGTGATTATTAGCAGTATCATTATTATTATAATAAATTAAACGCTGGCTATAAATTCAAAAGTTTTTCTTCAGGATCTGATTTCTTCCAGTTTTCTTGTGCATGGGCTATACTTGGGGGGGGGTGGTTCCCCACTGCTGTGGAAACCACTGAACCCCTCATTCTGGTATTGGTGGCCCTCCAAGCAGAAATATCTACCTACCTTCCACTCACTCACCCACTCAACAAGTTGTTTTTCAGCATAGTTACTGACTGAATGTTTGTGCCCCTGTACCCACCTTGGCCCCAATTTTATGTGTTGATATCCTAATACCCCAGGTGATGATTTTGGTATTATGAGGTGGAAACTTCGGGAGGCAGTTAGGTCCTAAGAGCACAGCCGTTGTGAGTGGGATTAGTGCCCTTATGAAAGTGACCCCAGAGAACCAACTAGTCCTCTTTCCTGCACATTGGGAACACAACTGGAAGACAGCAGTGGGAAACCCAGCAGAAGGCCCTCAACAGAAGCCGGCCATGCTGGCACCCTGATATCAGATGTCCCGCCTCTAGAACCACGGGAAATTTTTTTGTAGCCCCCAGTCTATCATACTTCGTTATAGCAACCCAAACTAAGACGAGCACCTGATGTTAACCCTCATGCTAGTCAATGGTCCATAATTTTACCTCTTCAACAATTTTTCTCTCTGATCCCCTAACAGAACCCCTGGCCACCTAGGGTGCCCTCAATGCCCTTCAGGTGCACAGTTGTACTTCCTTCTCCTCCAGGAAACACATGGAAGCTTCCCTGATGCCTGCAGGCACCTTTCAGCATGCGTGCTCACTCTCCTGTGGGCTACTGCATATGCTTGGCTATGCCCTCTTTGCTAGACATGCTCTCCACACACACACACACACACACACACACACACACACACCACAAACCTCACATGTGATTCACCTGCCCATCTAAGCAGGGGTCATGACCCATGCCTGAGACAGCATTACGCAGTAGCTGGTGCTCAGTAAATACTCGTTGGCAGACGTAATTCAACACAAACCAATGCCACTTACTTAGTGGCAGCTACGACAAGAGAAAATAAATTCCTACAGGCTGGACACTAGGAGAAGTATCCTGCTCAGTGCCTGGCATGTATGTCTGAGGTAGCCAGTGTAGTCCCGGTCCAGGCCCCAGGGCACTTGGTATGCTCTTTCCATGCAGAATACCCTGCCCAGACAGTTGACATGTGTATCACTAAATGAAGAGTGTGGATTGCTGAGGCAAAAGGAAGCAAGCAAGCACCTGAATCAACAAAAAGGACATTATTCTAATCTTTCCAGGTATGTCACACAACTCAAAGATGCTGCTGACAGTGTTGGGGGCAAATGGGATTCCAGTAGCACATCTCTGATGAACCATGCCTGACTGGCACCTTTACCTTCTGGACTGTTCCTCCTGCAGCCTCCCCTAATCTTGGTAAATGGCCCCACCAAGGATCAAAATGTGCAAGCACCACCTACAACTATCAGGTGTGTTGTTAGCTCCAAACAGGAGTCAGAACCACCTCACTGCTCCTCATGGGCCCCCGTCGACCCCCACCCAGACTATTCCAACAGTGTCCATGCTGGCCTCCTAGCTTTTCCCACTCTGGCCCCGAGGACAGCCCGTTCTGCACACCACAACCAAAGTTAGCCTTTATATAAAGTAGTAAATTAACTTTTTGTTCTGCTTCAAACCAATGGCTTCCACTGCTGGAATTAAACCCAAACTCCTTCCCATGATCTGTAGCCCAGTGAGGATCTGTAGCCCAGTGAGCCCTCACTCTACCTCCTCTCTGCTCCATCTCCAAACTGTGCAGGGCATGCCTGGCTCAGTTACATCCTCTCTGTCCCTTAAACAGGCCTCAGGGCCTTGGCAAGTACTGTTCTTTCTCCCCGGAGCATACTTTCTCCAGATGTCTCTGGCTGGCTCCCCCTTACCTCTCCAGATTCAGCCCTAAAAACATCTTCTTCCAAAACCCCAAGGAAACCAAGCAGCTGTCCCGTCATACCCTGGTCCCTCTCTACCCTATAACTTTTTGTTTTTCATCATACCTCTACCACCCCCTAAAATTACTTGCTTATTCATTCTTACATTCTCACTAGAATGAAAGTTCTAGTATGGCATGGCAGCTCATGCCAGTAATCCCAGCTCTCCAGAAGGTTGAGGCAGGAGGATTGCCTGAGCTTAGGAGTCTGAGACCAGCCTGAGCAAGAGTGAGACCCATCTCTACTAAAGTCGAAAAACTAGGTGGGTGTTGTGGCAGGAACCTGTAGTCCCAGCTACTTGAGAGGCTGAGGAAGGAAGATCGCTTGAGCCCAAGAGTTTGAGGTTGCTGTGAGCTGTGATATCACAACATTCAACTCCAGAGCAAATGAGTGAGACTCTGTCTCAAAAAATAAATTAATTGATTAATTAAACAAAAGTACATTCAAAAAAAGGAAAGGAAGTTCCATGCAGGAAAAGAATCTTTCCTGTTTGGTTCACCACAACATTTTCAGCATCACGTAATTGTGCCCCACAAATAATGAATATTCAAAACGTATCTGTTACGTGTAAGGTTCCTAACACTCCACTCCTAAGAAATGGACTCAGAGCAACTTCTTTCCAAGGCGTACAAAATGAAAAGATTGGGTGGCATCTGTGGCTTCGTGGGTAGGGCGCTGGCCCCATATGCTGAGGGTGGTGGGTTTGAGCCGGGCCCTGGCCCAACTGCAACAAAAAAATGGACAGGCATTGGGGCAGGTGCCTGTGGTCCCAGCTACTCAAGAGGCTGAGGAGGGAGGGTTGCCTAAGCCCATGAGTTGGAGGTTGCTGTGAGCTGTGATGCCATAGCACTCTACTGAGGGTGAGAAGGTGGGACTCTGTCTCTTAAAAAAAAGAAAAAAAGAAAGAAAGAAAAAAGAGAAAAGATTCAAGGAGAAAAAAGGGTAACTTTATAGTGGATAAAACTGACCAGAACTACTTCATCCAGGGTGGCCGAGGACAATATGAACAGTGACAGGCCGTGCAGACAACATGTCCCCTTGATAGGATGTGATAAAAACAGTACTTTACCTCTGTGGTCTTCCCAAGAAAAATACATAGTTCCAGTCTAACCATAAGAAAAACATCAGGCAAATTCCCTCTGGAGGGACAAATATTTGACCACTGCTCCTTAAGACCATCAAAGTCACCAAAAGCAAGGACAGTCTGTGAAATTGTCATAGCCAAGAGCAGTCTAAGGAGAAATGACAACTAAATGCAATAGAGTATCCTAGGTAAGATCTTAGAACAGAAAAAGGACATTGGGAAAAACTAGAAAAATCGGTACAGAGTATAGACTTTAGTTAATAATAATGCATCAATCCTGATTCATTCATTATGCCAAATCTATCATAAGAACATGAGATGCTAACGGAGGAACTGGGCATGAGGAGTTCTCTCTGTGATCTTCTCAATAACTCTGTTCAATCAAAAACTGTTCTAAAATCGGAAGTTTATTTTAAAAACACATTTGTTAGGTGAATGAATGTGCAGCCATAAATGCCACACAGATGTTTGCATGTCGTTTTATAAGAATTTGCAGAGCACAGAGAGCAGCACGATGCGAGAAAGCAGACTAATCCCTGAAGTTTCTTAAGCATCATCTGGGTCATACCGTTTGCATCATTACATTGCACATTTGAAACATGGTAAAGGCATACATCGGCCCACCTCTACTGAATGACCAGTGGTTTTACAAGAGGAGAGTTGGGTTAATGACAAATAACAAATCCCACCCTCTATGAGGGTGCATCAAGTTTTCTCATTTCTGTCAAGTGCACCAGTCACAAGCACTGCTGAGTGTCTACTGTGCACTCAAGCTTCCTCCTGCCCGAAGTGGGCAAACACAAAGCTGGTCAAACACAGGACTCTTATAAGGGTCAAATGGTACAGTACAGACAGCAAAGTGCACAGATGTTCAGAGAAGACGCATCCTGTAGGCTGGGGCAGTCAAAGAAGTCTTCCTGCAGGAAGGGCCAGGCCAGACCTGGAACAGGCAGTAGGATGCCCCCAGAGTCCAGAATCAACTGCAGATTTGAGCCATGGAGTCCCTTAGAGGGGTGATGGAAGAGAGAGTTGAGAAGTTGAGCAGGGGGCAGGAGGGCAGAGTAGAAAAGGCTTTCCAGAACTTTAAGCTCCCCTGTTCATTTTTCCTTTTCATATGTTACTTGCATTCTTGTCCCATCTCTCCTACCTACCTGAAAGCCTCGTGGGGGTAAGATCTTTTTCTGCCTCACGTTTGCCTGCTCTATAAGATACTAACCATAGTAATGGCTCAAGGAAGTATCTGGTGAATAAATGAAAGAGAGAATCAATGAGTATATTATAATCTAAGAAACCCGTACACACTGAGAGGTCTACAAGGTTTGGAGAAAAAAATCCAGATCAAATGACATTGCCTTCACTATCTTCCCAACCCCATCCCCTGTTCAGCTTTCCTTCAGCATTTACCTTTCTCTGGCTTCTTTTTACTCATTTGTGTATTTGTTTCTTGTCTGTCTCTTCTCAGTCATTCAACAAACATTAACTAATTAATTACTATGTGCCAGGCCTAGTCTAGGTGCTAAGGATACAAGATAACACAGACAAAAATCTCAATTTCTACTCTTGGCCAGGTGTGGTATGGCTCATGCCTGTAATCCAAACACTCTGGGAGGCCAAAGCAGGAGGGCTGCTTGAGCTCAAGCGTTTGAAACCAGCCTGAGACCAACCTGGTCTCTACTAAAAATATAAAAACTGGCCAGGCATGATGATGCATGCCTATAGTCCCGGCTACTTGGAAGACAGAGGCAGGAGGATTGCTTGAGTCCAGGAGTTTGAGGTTGCTATGAGCTGTGATGACACCACTGCACTCTACCCAGGGTAACAGAGACTCTGTCTCAAAAAACAACAACAACAAAAAAATCTCTACCCTCATGGAGCTGTAGTGATGAAGGGAAGGCCAGTAAGTAAGCAAAATCTATAGAATGGCAGCTAGCAGCAGGTGCCATGGAAGAAAAATGGAGGTAAGAAGGACATTAAGTTCGAGGGAGAGATTTGCAATTTTAAAGAGGGTGGTCAGTGGAAACTACCTTTGAGTATCTAAAAGAGGTAGAGGCAGTAATTTTTTTTTTTCTTTTGGGTTCACAGCCACATGCTTAGTACCTACAGCAGTACCTGGCATGCAGAAAGCACAGGAGAATGAATAAGGGTGCGGGGAAGCTTAATCCATTGTTTTAAAGTTTTTAAGACAATTGTAGATAAACATGTAATTGTAAGAAATAATACTCTTCACCCTGTTCTCCAATGATAACATAACTACGAGGTCTGACAATTAAGTGTGTGAACTTGACACCGTGTGTTTACATTGGCAGCACTGTACAAACAAATCGGTAAAATTATACCTTGATGTATCAGTGTCTCATAGCTGTGTTCACGTCAACGTGTGGCAGTGTCTTGATGAATGGGTTCATTGTTATTGTTGCGTGTTTCTGTGTGCCATTGTGAGAATGTTGAAGCTTGAATTAGAACAACAAACAAATGTTAAATTTCTTGTTAAACTTGGCAACAGTGGAAGTAAAACCAGGGATGTGTTAATCTAAGTTTATGGAAACAATGGCATGAAGAAAACAGCAGTGGATTAAACATTTTTCTGAGAGAGGAGAAAGCATCACTGATGAAGAGAGGTCAGGGTGGCCAATAATGAGCCACTGATGAAAACACTGCAAAAATGTGTTGAACTGTGTGTTAAAATTGTTGGCTGACTGTGTGAATAGCAGATCAAGTAAACACTGATAAAACAACAGGGGAATCTTAACTGAAAATTTTGACATGAAAAAGGTATATGCAAAAACGGTCCTGAGTTCACCTATGAAAAAAAGGAAAAGGAAAGTCAAAGTTGGAATGACCTTTTGGAAGGGCAAGATGATGTTTTGGGCTGTGTTATCACTGGTGATGAAACATGGATGCACCAATACAACCCTTAAACAAAGCATCAAAGTGCACAGTGGAAGTCAGCCATGACTTCCATGACCAAAATAGTTCCATCAGTCCAAATCAGAGCCAAAACAATGTGCTAACCTTTTTTGATGTTTCATTATGAATTTGTACTAACTGGACAAACAGTTAACCAAGTTTACTATTTGGAAGTGCTGATAAGGCTGAGTGAAAAAGTTAGATGAAAACAACCTGAACTTTTTGCCAACTCATGGCTCTTACATCATAACAATGCACTGGCGCACGCAGCACTGTCTGTGAGGGAGTTGTTAACCAGTAAACAAACAACTGTATGAGAACACCCTCTCTACTCACCTGATCTGGCCCCAGTGGCTTTTTTCTTTATCCAAAGATACAGGAAATTGAAAGGAAGACATTTAGATGACGCTAAGGACATGAAGGGTAATATGATGACAGCTTTGATGGCCATTCCAGAAAAAGAGTTCCAAAATTGCTTTGAAGGGCAAGCATCTGTGCATAGCTCCCTAAGGGGAGTTCAAAGGTGAACATAGCATTCATTCAGCAATTTGGTATGTAGCATTTTTTCTAAGGTGAGTTCACAAACTTAATTGTCATACCTAGTATGGTACAATATCAAAACCAGGAAATTGAAGTCGATGCTGATAACAAACCACAGATGTGATTCAGGCTTCACCAGTTTTATAATCACTCCTTGATGTATATGTGTGCATGGTGCATTGAGTTCCATACAATTTTAAGGGCTAATCTATTTTTAATGGATAAGTTAGGAGGCCACTTGAAGGGTTTAGGGCTGAAGGGAAGTGAGTAAAGCAAACCACCAGACACTGAGCAGGCTGATCGTTTTCACGTGCTTGAGGTCGATTTACCCTCACAACTGTGGTAAGAAGACAGTATTATTGTCCTTGCTTTACATATGTGAAAACTGAGGTGCTCAAAGAAGGAACTTTCTGGAAGTCATACAGTTGGTGGGCAGAGAAAGCAGAACTCCAAACCTAAGGCTGCCAAGCTCCTTCCTGGGGCTTCTTCCTGAATACAAGAATGGTCTGGATGAAGAAACACAGGAAGCAGAAACCAAGAAGAAGGATAGGCTCTAGGAGACGCTGGAGGGGAGAGGAAATGTGGGAGAAGTTGCTAAGGATGCCCCCAGGATTCTGAGTTAGGGAGAATAGAAGTATCATTCATAGGAAGAGGAAATGAGAGCTAGAAGGCTCTAAAGTAGAAGAGAAGGGAGATGTCCCCGCTTGGTCCTGATTGCATTTGTGATCTTGGGCAAATCAATTTACAACTCCAGGCTTCATGTTCTTCATCTGTACAAGGTTGTGAATGGCCACCTCACTGTATTCACCATTGCTATGGGCTGCATGTCTAAAATTTGTGTACATTCACAAAACTGCCCCACAAATTTGTGTCCTCCTCCAAAATCCACACCTCGAAACTCAATCTCCAAGGTGATGATGATAGGAGGTAGGGCTTTGGAAAGGTGATTAGGTCATGAGGGGGGAGACCTCATGAATGAGATTAGTCTTCTCATAAGGAACTAGAAAGACCAGAGTTCTCCCCTTCTGCCATGAGAATGCACAGTGAAAAGGCACCAGCTATGAAACTGAAAGCTGGCCCTCACCAGACGCTAAATCTGCTGGTACCTTGATCTTGGACTTCTCAGCCTCCAGAACTGTGAAAAAAAAATTTTTTCTGTTATTTATAAGCTACCCAGTTGCAGTAGCATGAACAAACTAAGACAACCACTAGGACTGCTCTAAGATCAAGGGGAGATGAGGAGAGCAACCACTAGGATTGCTCTAAGATCAAGGGGAGATGCCCTGTGCGAAGCAAAACTGCTAGGCTAGCTGCCAAAACCAGAAACAAGGCAACTCAACAAAGGCCTAGACTGCCTGCGGTATTCCAACTCAAATGACTGGCTGGCTTTCCCAAAGATGAAAATGCAGAATTTAGGTCAGCACACACAGAGAATCTAGCTCTGTTTACATGAGACAGAGAGTGTGTGTTCCTATTAAATGCCTTTGAATCCCAGAGATGATGAGAGACCCAAGGCTGTTTATGGCTTTGAATATTTACTTTTCTCATATACAAATCAGCTCGGGTGCCGTCAGAGCTGATGCCACCTCACACTGCAGCCCTCTGACGTCCCAGCTCTTCCCCAGGGCCTCACACATGGTTTGAATTTATTGGTTTTAGCAGCTTTCATTTATATTGTGTGAGGATCACAGAACGATGAGCAAACAGAAGCTCTGATTCCTGCCCTGGAAAAAACACAGAAGCGTGAGGAAGAAAGTTGTGGGAAAGAGCTGGGAAGATTCCTCTAATCCAAGGAGAAGCAGCTCCTTCCCACAGTGTGGTCCAGTTAAAGCCTTTAGAACCCCCTTGGGAATGAAGGATCAGTGAGATGCCATGGCCCCCAAGGAGGTGGCCAGAGCACAGGGTTAAGAAGGGTCTCTGTGGTCATGACCACCCAAAGCCAGAACACCTAAGGCCACAGTGGGAAATGCAGGTGGCTGCTGAGAAGCTTGACCTTCTGGGACCAAACACCTAGACATCTTGGAACAATGGGGGTGGGGTTTCAGAACTGCTAGAACTATCTGTGTTCCACTCCGACACTCACATGATGACCCGAAACTATGGCTGATAATTTTATAGCCACACACAGAATCCCTGAGTGTGTACTTAGAGCCAGGCCCAAGGGAAACCCAGATTCATTAGATGAGGTTCCTGCCCTCAAAAGAACTTTAGTTTCAAGAAGGAGACAGATGTGTAAACATATAAAAGACAATAAAATTTAAAATGCCACTTTCTGGTGAGGTTAGAGCCAGCTTAGAAAAGTGGCTTTGCAGCAGCAGGGATGCGGTTTATGGTTTACCAAACAATCTCACACTCGCCAAGGGGGCTTAGCCATGGGAGGGCCATGCCCTGGCTCATGCTGTCAGGTTCCCAGCCCAATGCTCTAACTATTCATACACTAAAGGCCTCCTATTCCCCACTTCTGCTGGGGAGCTTTCAGGAACCACCTGTCTCACCCTGCTCCCTAGAAACCACCTGTCTCACTCTGTCCCCACTTTGAACAGCTGGAATCTCTCACCTGTTCTACGACTAGGCATCTAATAAGTCACATGAAATGCAGTTATGTTAGCGATGGTGGGCAGAGTCTCAGGTCTCCACACGAAACACCTTATAATAGACAACTACTCTGGTCTCATTTGGTCACTGGACCACTTTTCCAATCTAATTCCTAAGAGAATTCACACACCCTGAGTTCTTATTGCAAAAGCTGGGAGCCTTCTCCTCTGGCCATGCAGTGTCAGCATTCTGGACCTGATAAGCAGAAGCTCCAGAAGGGACAGGCAAGCCCCGCGAGGTGTTCCAGCTTGACCAATGAAGGAATGAGTAAGCGAGCCAATTAGTAACCAGATGAAATGTTGAATCAGAGAACACAGGAGCAGGGGCAATGCCCGACTCCCAGTGCACCCAGGATCATGCCCCAACTTAACAGGATTTGTGAAGCCCCCATGATGTGGCCCTGTGTGACCCTAAGGCCGATTCTCTAGTCTTCCTATGCCTCCCACCAGTGTTCTCCATGTGTGAGTAGCGTGAATAACGATGTTCTCTCACTCTGGATCAATACCACCATCAGCGTTTCCCATGTGCAATGCCTCTCCCGAACCTAGAGAACATTCCACGTGTCCTTCAGTCCTGAGTTCAGGTGATGTTATACTAAAGCCAAGCTGGGTTATACTAAGGAGGGGAGGCCTCCACTGTGTACAACTGAGCATCTACAGTAGCAAAGCCAACCCCTGGACAGCAAGGATGCAGGCTAGACCTGAGCCCCTGCAAAGCCCCAGCTGCCATGAGGGCAGGGAGCTCAGAGTCAGTGCTCAACAGTGCCACTTTGGATTGGATGATGGGGACACTTGTCTAGCTACTTGCTGCAAACTGAGACTGAGGTGAGATTCCTCAGGGCTGGGCCTGGCGGTGGCTCTCCATCACTTTCTCTACTCCCACACTAGAGAGCTCTGCAGAGAAGCACCCCAGCCATCCAGACTAGAGCTGTTCACAAATTTGCCACCTGTACATCTGTTGGGCCTTCAGCCAGCCCTGCCAGCCCTTCACCTGCCAAGGTCAGCTTCAGCTCTCAGTTCTCCTTGACCCAGGAACTGTCCTTTTCCCAGTTCTCTTCTCACATCCCCTCCTCACCCTAGTTCCTGCCTTGTGGACTACCTCAGTCTCTGCTTGCTCAGAAGGGAACCTCAGAATTCTCTCAACTCCCTACTCCTGTGCCCTTCCAACCCCTTACCTTTCACACTTCCAGTCTGAGAAGAGGAGCTATCCCCCCAGGGAGTCACATCCCCTCTTTTCATTAGATGCAGACATTGAGAGCACAGGCTTTGCAGATAGACTTTCTTGGTTTAAACTCTAGATCCGATACCTGCTGGCTGTGTGAATTATCTCTCTGTGCCTCAGTTTCTTCATCTGAGAAATGGAACTGAAAGTATCTGAGAGACTGTTGTGAAGATAAGTGCGGCAGTGCCTATAAAGACTCAGTATCACTCTTGGTACTGCAATGAGGCCCCTTTCTCAAGTCTCTTCAAACCCTCCCTTCCCCACCAGCTTCCCCTGGGAATCTAGAACTGAGCCTGGGACAGTGCAGTTCCCAGCAGTGCTTAGCAAATGGATAAATGAATAAATGAATAAAGGAACAGTTTAATAACAACTAAGTCAATTCACTAAGTATGTATAGGGTATTTCTCTTTGGGAGAAAGGGGAGAGGAAAAATACACGCACATCTAATAATAATACTAAGAGCACAGAGCACCTGATGGCTAGTAAAGTCCTTCCCAGGCTTTATGTCACTTGATTGTCCCAATAAATCCTAGTTTCTATTACTAACATCTAACCTGTCAGATTAGTGGAGGAAAAGGAACTTTTGGAGGAATGAGACCCAGGTCATGAATCTCACTCATAGCAGAAAAGGCCTTCAAGCTGGGGTATCCAGCCTAAACTTTTTGATTCCTCCTTTTGCTGCGTCCCCACTCCAAGGAACAGTGAGAGGTTACATGGAAGCCAAGCCAATTATGAATACGGTCAGACATCACACTCTGCAGATGGTCAGAAAAAAATGACAGTGCTCTCGATGGTCAGACCACACAGCTCCAAGCAAGCCAACCAGCAACCCATCCTTGCTCTGAATGGTGCTCAGTGTGTGGGTAACTAAGGGATCAAGAACTATCTCCTGTGTGGGACGGGCTTCACCTCAAGATACAGACATTGTAGAAATGGGCCAACAATAATAATTAAAATGACCACTTCTTAAGTGCCACGACAGTTAACATTCATTATCACTTAACAGTGTGCTAGGCACTCAGCTATGTGGCTTATGTGTATTACCTCATCTGCACCTCACAACAACCCCAGGGGTTAAATACTACTGTGAGCCACAGTTTTTCAGATGTGGAAACAGATGCTCAGTCATCCAGCCAAAGTGGAGGAGCTGGATTTCCAATTCCAGTCCAGTTTCTTTCTTAAGGTATCAAAAGATCTAAGCAGAAATCCCGGCTCCATTACTTTACCCAAAGTGCTTAGCCTTAATTTCCTCAAAATGGAGGAAATACTGCTTACCTTTCAGGATTGTTTTAGGAATTTATTGTGATAAACGCAAGACTGAACACATAATAGGCACTAAATAATGAGGGCTTTCTTAAGGGCTGGAAAGCCAAGGGAAAGAATAAAGTCGGAGGGAGGGTAGGAAGCCCCCCCCCCATGCCCTCCACTGGTTGGCACTACTGGTAACAGTCTCCTTGACCCAGGAACTGTCCTTTTCACTTCCACCCCCAGGAGCCCAAATCATAAACAAGCTGCAAGGTGGTTTACAAAGCTATCTCTATCAAAAAGTGTGCATTCCTTCCTTTCTCACCTCCCTCCCCCAAAAACTATAGGGATGGAAGCAGAATTTAAAAAAAAAAAAAAATGCCTGCAAGGCCACCAGCAGGCCTCAGCATGGGCGTTCTGTAGTGCTGGGCCAAGTAAACATCAGTCAAGGTCAAGGGCAATGATCAAGCATTGTTAACCATATGATGTCCCAAAGTGCCTCAGTTTATCACCCACAGCATCTCAGTCCCAATACAGAGCATGGTGCTCTGTATAACCCAATAGATGCTACAGCCACTCTGCTGGAGATCAGGCCAATGGGATTCTGCACACCTGGCATCTGAGTGACCTGAAGCAAATCTACTCCCCTTCTGAACTCTGTAACCATAATAAAAAGAAAAAAAAAGCCCAAGGGCCCAGGAAACCGGTCTAGCCTCCTTTGGTGGGGAGAAAAGCCTCTAAAAGTTGCAAAGCTAGATGCAAATGTTGGAATTATCATTTCCAATTAGGCTTTTGTCCTTTCTCAAACTCAAGGCCAAGGAGCTCAAGAAAGGGAAACTGTGTGAACTAAAGCTAAAAGATGAGCTACAGAGATTTCCAAAAGGCTTTCTCCGCCTGATTCTTTCTAAAAGGGGCTTTCAAATGGGACCCGAGACTTAAATTACTAACGGCCACGGAGGCGCATTAAGTCCCCCGGAGATAACACTAGCCAGGAAACTTTAAATAACCTTAATAGGGAGGAAGGAGGTAAATCCTTTAAACAGAAGAAGAGGAAAGGGGGGTAAGCCTGGCCTTTTATCTTTGTACCGTGGCTCCCCGGGCAGGGCTGGCCGGGCGCCCCGCTGCCGCCTCCTCCGCGGGAACATGGACGCATCTCGCCCGAAGGTGCCTGCCAGCCTGGGCCCCGCCCCGCGCCGCCGCCGCCCGGCCAAGGAGCGGGCGAGGTCCCGCGCCGCGCGCGGCCCCCACGCCGCTGCTGTTTTAGGAAACGTGCACTTGTGCTTGCGGGAACCGGTCCAGAGAAGCGCGCGCTCAGCCTCGCGGGCCCCTCAGCCAAGCGCCCCCACACGGAGGGAGCTGCGAGACCGGCACAACCGGCACCACGGTGCGCGTCGCCCGGGAGCTCTGCGCGGAGCCGGAGGTGGGCAGACACCAGCAGGTTTCACCAGCCTGCTCTCTCTCTAGCCGCAGTCCTTGCAGAGAGAGGAGAATGTGAACGGCGGACAATCCCCAGATGCACCTGCGCTCTTCCCTCAGGCCTCTAGTCCCCTAAGCCTAGACCTCCGCAGCCTTCGCCTGGCTAGCTTTTTACTCCTTCGGTTCTGGCCTTCACCTGGGCTTCCTCCATGAAGCCTTCCTAGATCTCTCAGGGCTGAGGAAACCGTACCCCTACAGCACATCGCGTGACTTGCCACAGCCTCCGAATCCATCCTGCTGCACAGTAAGGCGTCCGCCAGTTCTCGCCACATCCCCAGAAAGGAGCATCTGGGTAACAGCATCGTTGTTCTTGCTCACTTTGCCGTCTCAAGCAAGCACTCGTCCGGTGTCTGGCACATAGCGGGAACTAAAAAATATCTCTTGAAAATTGTATAATGTAACTGTTTAAATGAAATAACTATGAGGTAGTATTTACTGACCACTCGTGTCTGGCACTGTACTATACAGCACATTACATTAATCAATTAATCACCACAGCAATCCTATGAAGTTGACACATGAGGGAACTGAAGCACAGGCAGGTTTCTAATTACCTCTAGGTTACCTAAAAAAGTGCATTGCTTCTCCACACTGAAGGAGCACTGGGCCACCACAGACCAATGCCTTTCCAGAGGAGCAGATTCCTCAGCTGAGTCTGCACAATGATGGGTCAATTTATTTCAAGGCTGACTTTGAAGGTAGAATCTGACAGGATGTTTCTCTGAATATGGGAGGTGGGAGGGAGCTTTACGCATAGAACACAGGCTCACAAGGTAAGAGCAAATGAAAACTAAATTTTAGGACAGATACAGTGGCTCACACCTATAATCCTAGTATTCTGGGAGGCTGAGGCAGGAAACTGCTTGAGCTCAGGAGTCCGATACCAACCTGAGCAAGATCTGTCTCTACTAAAAATAGAAAACTTAGCCAGGCAAACTGTAGTCCTGGCTACTCTGGAGACTGGCGCAGAAGGATCACTTGAACCTAGGAGTTTGCAGTTGCTGTGAGCTAGGCTGTAGCCCTGGGCAAAAAGAAAAGTAAATTTTAGTACTTCCTGCTGCCCTTCCTGACCCAATGGGAAGCAAAGGGAGAATCCCAGGAGTGAAAGGGTGTTAAGGTTTCAACACCCACGGCAGGGAATATATACAATGTCTGCAGGAAAAGGGGGGGTCACGTGCTGATCTCAAAGCCCCCAAGGGTCTAAGTCAGTCAGGGGCATCCAGCAGCAGGTTGCACACACAGAGACTGCATGTCGCAACGCCCTCCACTGTCCCCTCTGTCCCTTAAAGATGGCCCCAAGGCCTAGACCTTTATGAGCCTAATCTGATGACCTCCTGGCTCCTTTCCAGGGTAGCCAGGCAGTCAGTGCACCCAAAGTACCACACCAGTCCCTTCAGCACACAGTGCTAAAAGCCAGTCACATTGTTGCATCTAAACTCAAACCACTGAGTTTTGATCAATTGGCGTCAGCCCACAGAGGACAGTCCAATCTGATGACCATGACAAAAGTCTTGCTACAATGCAGCATTGTTTGAAGAGCCCAAGCTTTTAACATGGACAGTCCTCAGGGATCCTTATCAATTCAGAGGAGTAAGAATTAGCCAGACAATAGAAACTGGGAAGGGGCTCTCAGGTAGAGAGAACAGCATAAGTGAATGCATGGAGGCACGAACAAGGATTGCATGTGGAGAGAGGGAGGGAGAGGCTGGACAGCACAGCATCACTACAGCCCAAAAACTAAGATAGCAAGCAAAGGATAAAACCTAACATTTTAAAATGAAAATAGTGGAGGCTGACATTCAATAGAGAGGATCAGGTATATTCTGAGTAGTAAAGAAAAGAAAAGAGACCTTTGCTTGCATGAAACAGATAAAAAAAAAAAAAAAAAAAAAGAGTAACCAATGCAATATCCCAGGATGGAGAGTAATAAATCCAATAGGGACCTGCGGATGTTACAAAGTCCCAACCAAATAGGCCAGCAACAGTACTAAAGAGTACTAACGTGTCTCAGGTGGAAAGCCCAAGAGGTTTCTGTGAGTAAAGAGAACGAGACATGGTCCCTTTTCAGCATCCAGAGCTGCCAACACCCCAACCACAGACTATACCACAAAGCCCTAGCTTCAGAACTGAAGCACATACAGCCTAATTTTGAAATCAATTGTGAGCACATTTTGGTGCTAGGCTTGAATTAGGAAAGAAAAAAAACTACCTAAGTAATAAAGATAAAAGCAAAATAATATAAGCGCTGAAAGAATGTCATAAAATGCCATAAAGAATGCCACAAGGGAAAAAAATAATATAAGTAGCTGGGGTCCCTAAGGAAAGCTTTTGACTAAGTCTCCAGGAGCATAGTGGACCTGGGAGGATTCTAGGAAGACTTCCCTGAGGAAGTACAGTTTTGAGCTGAGCCTTGAAGAATCCCAGGATTCAGAAATAGAATAGAAAAGAAGGAAATTCCTGGAGAGGGAGGGGCTAGCACAAGCAACAGTGTTTCCAAGCTTGGGGCAACAGTTTTGTGTTCCAGCAGATATACTTTGCACAGATTTAAAAGTCTAGGGATCGCAGAGGAGTTGCTCGGCGAGACGGCTTGGCAGCCACTGAGCAGAACTGAAGGCTGGGCCACCGGCTGCCTGTGGATTAAGTGGGCGGACAGAGAGCCAGTGATGGGAGATAAAAGGGAGTGAAGTGGATAATATTTAGAAGCAAACTCCAGGGGAAAGAACCGTCAGCCTCCTGGCTGGCAGGCTGTGGCGTTTGCCGGCATTCTTCGGTTTCCTCCCAAGGAAAGCTGCATTTACCAGGCGACCTCTTCCTGGCTTTGAGAGATGTCCAAATGGGAACTATTAACAAAGGCAGGCTCCCATCTTTACCTCCATCAGAAAGTGCTTTGCTGGTCAGGCTTTCTTTCTTTGGCTTGGGACTGTGGGGAGGGGGGTGTTGAAGGAAGGAGATCAGACACCATGCTTGCAGATGGAGCTTCGTAAAGTTCTCAGGAATTGGTCCCTTCCAACTGTAGGATTTTAGAAGTCTGTGTCTATGAGCTGAAAATTCTTCAAAGCTCAGAGGCTAGGGTTTCATGATGTGCAGATTCTTCGAGCCCAAAAATGCCTCTGAGCCTCATGTTCTAAGATTTTGCCATTCTTAGATTTCTTGAGTCTCAGAGTTTGGGCTGAGACTTATGGTTGGAGATTCTCTGAGTCTGGAATTTTTCTTGCTGTGAACTTCTGAGACTAGAATATTTCATGACATCTCGGTCACCTCTGGCTTTAAGTCCTCACTCTTCTTTGACATAGGTGCCTAAGCCATGCTGTGCTTCTGCTTCTGAGTCCTCCCCACCCCTGCATCCAGAGAATACACTAAGGTTTGAATGAACCAGGTCATAGAGAGGGGATGGACAGGGCCTACCAGGCCTGCAGGTGCTCGTCACGAACAGCCAGCTGGGCACAAAAAGAATCTCGGTATACACATCCTAGAGATCACTGCTAGGGAGTTACCCAAGGGACATCCTCACCATATGACAGACATTGCTGAGCAACTCCCAAAGAGAGGGCTCTGTGTGGGGGACACAGTGGGTGTGGCAGGTGGCAGAGGCAGAGGGGTAAGGTGTTTCAGTCTGGGTTCTGGAGTTACATGGTGCAGACAACTGAGGAGCTCTTGCTCTGTGACTGACCCTGGGAGAAGACGTTTCGGCATGGCCTGAGGTTCTCCCAGGGTGTCCAGCTGCCTTGGGGCGATGCTTGCTGCCTCCACTCTGAGGAGGGCACACAGACCTGACAGGATGCGTCTAACGCTGTGGGCTTCAGGACAGCCACAGAGGCCCCGGTGGGGGTGGAGGCCTCAAGAATGGCCATTCTCGGAGGACAGGAAATTAGAGAATGGTTCTGAAAGGTGGGAAGAGTACAAGAGGTAAAAAAAGGAAGAATGGGGTCTCTAAGTGTGGAGAACATGAACTTGGGAGAGGCTAACATTCAGGCGCTCTGTGTCCCCATTCCCACAGCAGCAAGATCATGCTAGTAAGATCCACCTCTCAAAGCAGTGAGTTTGCTCACTCCACAGGCAAAAATAAGGCCACTGCCAGGTCTCTGTTCCTAGTCCTGCACTGACACAACACAATAAGTCACTCTGGTTGAATGCATGAGGAGATAAGTGAGGGAGAGGATTAAGCTGGGCACGTGTCCAGCAGACTATGCCATGATGGGCTGGGGCTCTCTGCTTTGCACACTGGCAGCAGGATCACCCACCTGCTGGCAGAACCAGCAGCTTCCGGACAAACAGGTATCAGCAGCAGCTGCCAAAGACAAGCCTGCCAGCCCCTCCCAAATGTAGATAACTCAGGCTCAAATTCTCAGGGCTGGCCCAAGCCCTCCAAGATATGGGGGCCAAAGATAAGCATCATAGGTAAGCATGTCAGAACCAGGTCAGCACTTGAAATCACCAAATGTAATGATCTCATGGGATAAAGGGAACGCCTTAGGCTATGGAAGGACTAGCCCAAAGTCACAGGCAAGGTAGTAATGGGGTCAGAATTAGAGTCTGCTTCCAAGTTAACCATGCATGCTGTTGTCTGAATGTATGTATCCCTCCAAACTTCATATGTATGAAGAGGTGGGGTCCGTGGGAGTTGATTAAATCATGAGGGCTCTGACTGTATGAATGGAATTAGGACCCTTATAAATGAGGCCTGAGAAAGCCTGTTTGCCCTTCTGTCACATGAAGACATATAAAAAGTGCCATGTATGAGGAACAGACCCTCCTCAAATCTGCTGGCATCTTGACCTTGAACTTCCCAGCCTCTAGAACAGTGAGCCATAAATTTCTGCTATTTATAAATATACCCAGTGTAAGGTATTCTGTTGTAGCAGCTCAGGTGAATGATTTTGACATTTGGTTATGTGATAGTTTTGACATTTTATGTCCTTGTAGGGACTCATGGGGCTATTACAGTTTAAGAAAGAGGATCCTTACTGTGGCTTATGCAATCTTTATTCATATATTCATTCCTTTAATAGTGCTGGATGGTGGAAGGGAATTGGAGATGGTCATATCATGGTTTCTGACCAATTTGCTCATTAATTCATTCATTCTCCAAATATCTACTGAGCAGTTGCTAATACCTGCTGCCTCCACCCGGGGTGAAGATATAGAAGCTCTGACCATGAAGCATGATGAGGGCTTCATACAATGGTGAGAGCTTACCCTATACTGAAGGTGGAGACTGTCTTCACAATGGTCCCTCAGAAAGCTGGAGACACATTCCAAGGAGGCAGCTGGTACCCAGAATGTCTTTGGGGACTCCTATTTTAGAATCATCTTCAGATCCAATTTATAAGCCAGAGAGAATATCTGTTTCAATTTATATTCTCTCTCTCCCTCTCACACATTTTTCAGCAAGAAATGATAATCTACTCCCACTCCAACATACACACACTCTTCACCAGAAATGTCACCTGACTATTAAAATCAAATCATCTTGAAGATGCTTAAAAAGCACAGGCTTTGGCAATGGACATACCTGAGTTTGAATCCTGAATCCCCCTGGCTTGTTTGTGTAATCACAGTCAAATGACTTAACCTTTTCAAATATCAATTTATTACCTTTAAAATAGATACAATAGTAAACCTTGTAGTCTCTCTATAAGGATTAGAGATAATGTACTTACGAGGTCTAATGCAGCACCCTGTACAAAGACAAAGCTCAATAAATGGTTTTTGTGGTTTCTAACTCCCTAGTGAGAGACTTGAAGAATGTGGCAGGCATGCTCTAGTGTTCAGGAACTACAAGCGCTGATGGATCATGCCAGTGTCTTTGCTGGCAAAGTACAAAAAGGCAGGGTCCTCGACTACAGAACTCCAAGATCTTCTCATACAGTGCTTCTACCATACAGAGTGTGGGTAGGGAAAGACATAGGCCCCCTAGGGGAAGACAGGACTCCAACCATTACCAGTCCTTGGAAGCAGCAGGCAGAGTAGCAGGTCTCAAGCTTGCCATAAGATTTAGACTCAAAGTTCAGGCACTCACCATCCCTCCAAATTCCCCAGCTTTACTGTGTTTAACAAAGGATGAACAATGGATACAGCTGCTAGGAGAAGGGCATGGCTGTTTGCCACATGGCCTTCCTCTTCCTCTGCCCTAGAGCTGGCCCAGTCTCTTTGCCAAGCACAGAATTAATAAATGGTACTCATTTTACCTTCTCAACAACCTCCCACATGAAGTATCTTCTCATGTGCTCATGAAACCAGCTCAACTTTGAAAGCCCGATAACTATTGCCCCATTAGATAGATGAAGATACCAAGTCTTGCCTAAGATAATATGCAGGTCATTGGTTTTAGTCTCCATGCTGAGATTCAAACCTGGAAACAAGTCTCCTCTCTCCAGCCCACTATCCTGAGCTATCTGCAACACAACAGGAAAACCTTCAGAAGAATTGCCTTCTTCACACCCACTCCAGCCTCGTAGCCAAAGGAAATAATTTCTCTACAAGTATAAATTCTCCAAGAAATACATTTTTAAGCCCTCAAGTCCTAGAGAGGAGACAGAAACAAAAGAAAGAACTCAAGAATTACAAGAGGATAACAAATACCTTAACTAAGGAAGTCTAGAGAAATAGCATGGGGTGGCAGAGAGAGCACATCCTTTGTATAGCACAGGCTGGCTAGCTCTGTTCCTTCTCCACCATGTGACCTTGGGCAAGTCATTTAACCTTTCTGGATACTCACCTTAGAAAGCC
Organism: Arctocebus calabarensis; assembly: GCA_963573935.1. NCBI lineage: Eukaryota > Metazoa > Chordata > Mammalia > Primates > Lorisidae > Arctocebus > Arctocebus calabarensis. The sequence goes on along the minus strand of CAUYON010072876.1, from coordinate 15,836 downwards.
GTGGAGTTGCTATGAGAATTCAACAAAGTGGAAAAGCACGTGGAGCTGCCTATAGGGTCCCCGGCATATGGGATTGATTAAAACCGTCCTATGGAGTGTCAGGGCTGAAAGGAGCTTGACAGATGACCTAATCCTGGTGTCTCATTTCATAGGCAAAGAAAACAGGGCCCAGAGAGAGGAACTGACTTGCCTGAGGTCACACAGCAAAATCAGGCTGATGTTGGGTCTAGCACCCTCAGTTTATGTGGAAATCAAAGACCAAAACCTAACAATAGATCTGATCTTCCAAGCTGTGCAAGGGGGAGAGAAGCTTCTTCAGGGGTTCCTCTGGCCCATAAAGTCCCCAATTGAAGCTTGTTTTCTACAATTAATGAGCAAAAATGTGATATTTCTGCCCAGAAAAAAATATATATACATATATATTTTTATATAAATTTTAAAAACACCAACATTAAACTAAACTCTCAGGTCTTAACAAAAAGTCACTCTTTTAAGCCTTATTTTCTCACCTTCATTTCTCACTACCTCCCCAAATATTTTGCAATAACAGTAATGCTGTGAGGAAAGAAAAAATAAAAATCTGATGCACTTAACAGATATTTCGGTACAATAATGCATCACAGATGTTCGTATCAAACTGTGAACGCATGCATGCAATTTTACTGAGAAGGCTATTGCAGTTCTGACTTTGAGTTTTGGGGTCCATAATAACCCCATCTTCCCAGGCTCCAGAATCTACCCTTCCCAGTTAGGCCTAGGTTACCCAAGGGGACAGAGGAGAGATTTCATCACCTCACTCCAAAAACGATAACAGGACAAATTGGCAGGGTCAGACACTCTGGCAGGTGGTGATGGGTGTGTAGATTAGGGAACTAAGAGGAGTCCTGTTTTCTTTTGTTCTGGACTTGCTTTCTGCAGCCTTTTTGAGGACCTGGACCCAAGAACAGTGTTAGGAGTGGGCCCAAGCTGGCGACAGGGTGGGTGCATTTTTGAAGCAGAGATCGGAGTCTGTTTGATCTTCAAACGTGGGCTTCGGGACTGTCAGCAGCCTCCTTGCTGGCCGATGAATGGCTCTCAAGAACTTTTCCTAAAACATAACCTCACGCATGTTCCAGCAAATGTTTTCAACCTACCAAAGTCGTCATTTGGTTGAACAGCAGTGTTTCCAGACCCTGAAGAAAGGTAGTTTTGTTGTTTTAAGGGAGACAGATTAAAGCCAGGGGCTGTTTAACCAGAGAGTGTGTGTGCTCTCTTCAGCCCTTATTGGGATTCCTCTGTGGTTGGTACAAAGAGGGTGTTGAGAGTTATAGTGGATTCCCCATCTCCCCAACCTAAAAAAGATATTGAAGCCAGACACAGGCCTCTGAACAGAGAGGCCTCCCACAAACCTGCCTCTAAAATGAGATGGGTGGTGAGCACAGGGGTGCCCAACACTGATAATATCAGCTCCTGAAGCTGGCAAGGGAAAAGTCACTTCAGAGGGAGAAAGCCGCTATGTTCAGAGGAATCAGCACTGGGCCAGAGAATACACAGGATTTTCCCCCATGGAGAAGGAGTCAGGCGCAGTCAGAACCCTGCGGGGCGTGACTAACTGCCCCAATATTCCTGCCACTGGGGCCCTCTGGGTAAGGACTCCACAATTATGGGAGAGCCAGCAGGAGAACCGACAAACCGGCCTTTCATTTGGCCGGCAAATCAATCTGGCTTCTTACCTCCCCAGGGACGATATTGCATTTCCCCTGGAAAAACAAAGGCCAGAGATCTCGGAAGGGGGATCAGTTTCTGCTGCTGTTTCCCTGGTGAAGAGCTTGCAACATCCCAGGAACAGCAAGCAGGTCTGACTCCAAGGGTAGGGTTTCTTCTGGCCTAGTCATTTTATGGGGCTGTCCCTTTAATCAGAAGTGCGTCTCTGGGCAATGCCTCACTCAGGGTATCAGCTCAAGTCCCGTCTTGGGGTCACCTTGCAAGAGTCCCCATCCCAGGACTGACAGCCTTGTTCTCAAGGCACACATGTGAACTCATTGTTCCCATGGCCTCACAGTTAGGTTTGGGGCCAGTGAGTAGCAAGTGACCTCCGCCCATGCTTTTAATGACATTTTGCTAGACCAGATCTCTGACAACTAGAGACTTTAAACCTCTTGAGTCCCTCCCTTCTCCCTGCCCCAACTCCCAAGGTTCAGAAATCAGAACTGTCAACCTTTAAACAAACACACTTCTCTGGAATTATTAACCCCACAACTCTCCTGGCTGACTTTCAGCCTTAGGGAGGCAGTCTGGGGGCGGGGGCGCATAAAGCTTTGCACAGACCCAGGGAATCCAGGGTTGCTTAACTTCAAACAGCAAACCAGTGCTCTGTGGAAGCCAAGCCACCTGCCTGCCCAGCCCCAGAAGCCAGGCATGCCCCTTGCTTCCTCCACACATGCACACTGCCTCAGCACTGTCCACACACCAGCTCCAAGACAGCCTCCAGGGCCTCGGGAAGGCCTGATGCAAACCAGTGGCCCCCTCTTTTTGTTTTTGATCACTCTGATGCTCCGACAGAAATTCTTTCTGCTCAGGCAAGCACAGCAGGTGGGAAGTGTATATCCCAGACACATAACGCCGCTGAAATGAAAGCAAACACCCAAACTCCTTCCCCAAAAGCTAACATACACTGGTTTTCCCACCAAAGCAGCCAGAATACTGTCCCACAGCTTGAAAGAACCTCTCCTTCTGGGGCAAAGACCTGGCTCTGGCTGCCTGCTAGAGCAGGAAAACAGAGATGAGAATCAAGGTGCCCAGAGCCTGGTGCTCCAGGTCAGGGCACCACGTGCCTACCTGGGAGAAGTTGAGGCCATTGAGCGGGTGGCACTGCTCCTCCACGCGCTCCACAGCTCCGGTGCTTTTCTTCATCTTCTCAGCCTGCTGGGCCAGGTAGAGGTCCAGCACTGGCACGCCGCGGGAGCGCACATCTGTCTCTGTGAGGGAGTTCACCATGAGCATCACCCACACGGGCCTCTTGCGCTCCCAGTTACCCGCAATGGCGTTGAACAGGTAATCAGCATAGAGCCCTTTGCCCCGCTGGGCAGGTGTCATCCATGAGGGCATCATCAGCTTCACGTAGTCCAGGTGGCGCTTCAGGCGCCAGTAGAGCTCGCGGGGCAGCACATCCTGAAGGTTTTCTCCATGCGGCAGCAGCTGGCAGCTGGCCAGGGCTGAGATAGTGTAGGGGTCTGTCAGGTCCAGCTCAAAGTAGACACGGGCACTGGTCTGGAAGGCCGCCTTGGAGTTGTCTGGGATGAAGTCCCAGACGCGGGTATAGGGAACATGGATGGTGCCAAACAGGTAGGCTGGGGGGTCACGTCGAATAGTCCACAGGAAGGAGTTCAAATCCCTCTGCTGCAGGAAGAGAGGAGAGGCAAGGCAGTGAGGCTAAAGGCAGCAGGGTAGAACCAAGGTTGGCATAGAGGACTCATGGGGGAGTTAAGCAAGGGAGGCCAAGACCTACACAGGCTGTGGGAGCTCAAATACACACATTTGAATCCTGGCTTTGCCCTGTCTTAAATGTACGATCTGGAGTGACTGACTTCACATCTCATAGACTCAGTTTCCTCATCTGTAAAATGAGGATGAAAGGGTTTGCGGGAGGGTTAAAAGACACGATACATGTATATCAAGCCCTCAGAACAGTGCCAGGCACAGAGGAAGTCTGCAATGAAGGGAAGCTCTCATTATGATTAGCTTTGGCTGCAAGTGCCAAGGACTGCCACACCACCTGAGAATATTCATTCTTGGCCAAGCCAAACCTTCACCAGTGGTGTTTCATGTGGAGGGTGGGGAGAGGGGGACCAAGAGCCCTGCTCTGGCAAGAAGGGAGGAAGTCATATAACTTTTAAATCCAACCATTAGAAGATACATGCCAAGAGCACTTTGAAAGCAGAACACCTATTAAAAATAGCACAGCCATTTAAACAGCTACTTCCCATTCATCAGATGGATACGGTTTTCTTTTTGGAGAGCAGGTCTGAGATGTCAACTACTTTGCCCTGCCAGCTGAGACCACAGATGAGAAAGTGCTTTAAAGCCTTGCAAGGCCAGCTCAAGTCTCAGTATCCGGCCAGAGAGGAGAGGAGTCTATTATAATAGTCCCGAGAAACATAGATATTCTGGGTGCTTTCCAGGCTCCACACCTAAAAGTGCATACTTGTTTCCAACCCCAGTTCTCTTGTCATTTTCTATGACCCAAGCTCCAACCACATGAATGTGTGCGTGTGCGTGCGCATGGGGATGCAGTAAAGGAGGGGCATATACACAGGTTCATTTCTCCATATCCAGACTAGGGTTGGGAGTAAGGGGATTGAGAAGGGAACTACCAGTTCTCTTAGGTAAAGCCATTCTCCATCCAGAAACTCCCCTGGAGTGTCCCCTCACCACTTGCAAGCTTTAGATCAACTCCTAACATTTTTCTGCCTGATTCTGGCACAAATGAAAAGTATGTGTTGGCATGGATGGGTAGGTATAGGGGAACAGTACCTTACTTTACTAACAACTCCAAACTGTAAATGCCAGCATAATGGAGATAGAGTGCCCCGCCAGCCAACGAGCTCCCTGTTTCTGCACAAGGCAGGCCCTGGAGGTGCACCTTGCCCAGGGTCAACTGATTCCCTGCTAACCTGGAGCACACCTAGGACAGCAGGACCCTATAACACTCTTTCCTGGTCTCCTGGCCTCCAAATCAGGGTTATTGTCCACGCATTAGTTTTCACTTAGAGGGAAGGATATTTAAGGAAATCAAGGGATTCTTAGTTCTGGAAAGAAAATTAGAAGAACCAGTAATCAATTACCAGACCCCCCAAGAAAGTAGTAGCTCAGCATATTCTGGCATTGCCTCCTCCTCTTTGAAATACTGTTCCTCCTCACGAAATAGGGGCACTTGGGAGAGTAGGTGTTCGGCCTGGGCTGCAGAGGGAGAGAGAAGCCGGCACCAGCACCCGGAGAAAGTTTGCCTCAGGTCAGAGGGGAAGGGCAGGGAGAGAGAAGGGCGCCTGGGAGGGGCCAGAGGTGCGAACCGAGAGTAAGAGGGCGAGATGGAAGTCACAGAAGAGCAGGGCAAAGAACGCAGGAGTGGACAGAGCGACTAGAAGGGTAAAGATGGGATACAAATGAGAAAGAAGAGCATCAAGAAGAGGCACGAGCGAGGAAACGTCCGAGCAGGACCAAAAGTCAAGAGGACAGCCCCAGAGCGGCAGCGTGTGGAGAAGGGGCAGGAGAGAGGGTGTGCCCCACCTCGCTGCAGGCTCCGGACTGGTGCCGGGCAGTCAGAAGCTGGGGAAGGGCGCCCGAAGCTGAGCCTAGCGGGCGTAAGCAGAGCGGGGGGCTGAGCTGGGGGCAGAAGGCAGGACCCAACCATCGTGCCCATGGGCTGGAGCGCCCAAGCGGGCGGGAGAGTGGCGGGGCAGACGCTCGCTCACCGATCCGGGCGGCCGGCACTGTCCTCCGTCCAGGGGCTGCGGGCGGGCGCGGGCGGTGGCGAGGAGGGCGGCGAGTAGCGGCCCCGCCAGGGCGGCGTTCATCCTGCCGGGGCCCGCGGGGCGCGGGGGACTCTCCTGGGCGGCGCCCCCTCGGCGGGGCGGGCAGCCCCCAGCTGGGCACCGAGCTTCCTCTGGAGCGCAGGGCTCCAGCCGCGGGATGCTGGAAGCCCTCTGGGGCGTGGCTGAATGTCCCTGCTGGACCTGGGGGTTTCTCTGGGGCGGGGCTCCGTCTGTTAGAAGAGGGGGACCCTCTGGGGCGGGGCGCCTCACCAGGGCGCTCAGACCCTTCGGCTGAGCCCGGGACTTCTGGGAGGGTGAGGGAGTCCTGGGACGCGCGGAGGTCACGGGGCTGCGTCGGGGTCCAGGGGCGCGTGAGGTTCCTGGGGCAGAACCGAGATCGCGGGGTATGCGGGGGTCTCGGAATTATGTTGGGCACCCGACGCGCAAGGGTCCCAGGGGTGCGCGGCGCTCCAGGGGGCGCGCAGTGGGACAAGTGCGGTGGAGGGCGCGGCAGCGGTGGAGGTCGGGTCTGGGGCGCCCGGCTGCCCCCGAGCCCGGCTCAGATGGGTGGCGGGCGGCCGCGCTGCCGCTGCCCGGGCTCCGCCATGCTGCTCTGCGGCCGGGAAGGAGGGAGAGAGGAGGGCGGGAGAGCGGCGCGGAGCCGGGCCGGGCGGGGGGCTGGGGCCGCCGGGGCGGGGGGAGGGGAGGACCCGGCGCGGGGGGCGGGGGGCCGGGGCCGCGCCGGGCCGGGCCGGGCCGGGCCGCAGGGAGTCGGGGCAAGCTCCGCGCCGGGGCGCGGCGAGGCGGGGTCTGATGGGCATGGCAGGCGCTCGCTCTCTCTTCTCTTGCTCTCTCGCTCGCTCCCTACACACGCGCGGAGGGAGGCGAAGCCCGCAGCAGCCACTTCCCAACTTTCCAAACTTCCCAGCGCAACTTTTTCCTCTCCTCCCCTGCCCGCGCCTCCTCCTCCCCCATCCCTCCTCCTTCCCTCGCCAGCTGCGGCTGGGCCGTAGCTTCCGAGCGCGACCGCCAGAGGGCGCCCGGGCTGAGGCCCAGCTTGGGCAACCTCCGCTGGCTCAGCTCTGGACGTGGGCTGGGTGGGCAGCAACAAACCCGGGGATGTGCACCAGCCTCACCCAAAGCATCTGTCCCCGGATCCTGGCGGGAGTGGACAGCTAAAGCGGCAGGAGTTGGGCATGTCCTTCTAGACTGGCAGGGAAGCTAACAGTCACACCAAATTCAGGGAAGTTGATATTTACACTCTTGATTTACAATCTTGTATTGCGCCTGCTGTGGTACACTTAGTAGGTGCTGTGCAAACACCAGCTGGATTTTTTTTTAATGAAATAAAACAAACAAACAAAAATCATCCTCAGAATTCTGTGGAATCTTCCATTTAAGCTATCCTCTCCAATCTATTTCCTTGGTCCCAGGTAGAATCCATGTGCCTGGCTCTGGAAGAGTAAGGATTAATATCGCATTTTCTTAAACCATAGAAATTGAAGATCTCTTAAACCTTCCTCCTGTTCATGAGAGGCAAGTGAGGCTTAGAGAAGGCCAAGGGCAAGATCTAAGCTTCTGAACCATTTCCATTAAACAGGGAACTGAGTCATGGACAGTGCTATTCTGTTCTTGCTTGGTTCTGTTAAAGAAGAATTTCCCGACTCTTCTTTTCCAGGAAACAGAGAGGAAAGATGAATTAGATGATATTTTCCAGAGCCCACCGTCTAGAGAGGGAGACAGGGACAGATGATGGAACAGAGGATCCTAGAGGCTAGGCAGGGAAGGGAGGAATAGGGAGAGATTTGTTGAAGTATAAAAATTACAACTAGGTGAGAGGACCAAGTTCTAGTGTACTATACTACTGTAGGATGACTATAGTAAACAAGAACATAGTAGCTAGCTTCAAATAGCTAGAAGGAGAATATTGAATATATCCAATACAAAGAAATGATAAATGTTTGAGATGATGGATATGCTAATTATCCTGATCTGATCACTGTACATTACATGTATCCAAACATCACTATATAGCCCATGACTATGTACAATTATTATTTGTCAATTAAAAAATAAAATAAATAAAATGCGAATGATGAATACTAGGAAGGACAGAAGCACAAGGAAATGGGAGCAGAGAGGAAGTACTCCTAATAGCCCAGAGGCCCAGGGACCACTCCTGGAAGGGGATCTTGAAAAGTAAGTTGGAGGTAGCTGAGTGAAGAGACGCACAAGTCTACCAGGTAGAGGAAAAACAAGTGTGAGCACAGGTGCCCACAGGGACTGCAAGAAGTCAGGCATGGCTGGTGCAAAAAGTAAGCAAGGTTCAGAAGCTAACATTTGTCTTCTGACCCGGCTGGGGAGTCTGTCCCTTTTTTTGCTGGGTGATAGGAAGTCACTGGAAGTTTTAAAGCCAAGGGTGGCTGGAGCAGATCTGTGCTCACAGAGGGCATGGAGGGGGCTAGTTAGAGGCGAGGAGACCAGTATGGAAAAAGGCAGCAAGCAGGGAGCCAGGGCCCAAGCCTAGGCCTTCTGCCTCCCAACAGTGCTCTCCGGCTTCTCCAGAAGGTTGAGTGAGTAAGACCAGCCAGGTTAGAGGGGCACAACAGCCTTCCAGAGCACAGGTTCTGGGCAGCTGTTAGACGAGGATGTCAGAGAATGGCAGATCGGACCTCATTATCCACAAGAAATTGCCATTTTCATAGGTCAAGAATGAATGAATGTTGGCAATTTCATACAGTCTAATTACTCGGTGTTCAGAGCAATCTCAGCCTCAGCCTTGTGCACACACCTGGCAAAAGGTGATGAGCAGGCCAGAATGCCCAGGCTGCATGAGAGCTCAGGGTAGCTCTTTGCTGCCCACACATAGAGCTCAGAGAGCTGCACCAGTGATAAGAGATTTTCTTTAAAGAGCCCCCAGTTTCTGAAGCTCCAAAACTCCCTACAGAGACCACTCTTCTTGGTAAGGGTAAAGGGGAGTGAGAATTTAATTCTGCAGGAAGTTATGGCCCTCACTGGAGAATTAAAAGACATCAGGCAGATGATAGCTAAGAAAAGCCTGATCAAGTTAAAAATGATAGTGTGAATGTGTGTGTTATTTTTCAATCTTCCTCTCCTGCATTGTAAGCAAAAGTTCCCTGATATCTTTTTTCCTAAAATTATAAAAATTTTGTTAGCTAATCATCATGAATGCCAGCTATGGCTTAGTCCTTCATAGCTAGCTGTACTTAGGGTTGTGACCAGGGGAGAAAAATCAGCTTCTCTGTGCCTCTTTCTTTATTCAACTTTCTGTACTCCTTACTATGTTTCTATGAGTCAATGTATGAAATGATGCTGAAAGACCTTCACTAGTAGTCTTACTGATAATACTTAATGAGATACAAGAGCAAATAGAGAATTAAAAACACATCCACACAAAATCTGCATAAAAGTTGACGATAACATTATACACTACAGAAAAGGTGGACACAACTCTAATGTCTGTCGACTTTAAAATGAATTAACAGAATGTGGTGTATCAAGACATTATGTTGTATGGTTTACATATGTATATATAGTTTTTTTGAGACAGAGTCTCACTTTGTTGTCCTTGGCAGAGTGCTGTGGCAACATTGTACCTCACAGCAACTTCAAACTCTTGGGCTCAAGTGGTCCTCTTGCCTCAGCCTCCCAAGTAGTTGAGACTACAGGCACCCACCACTACACCAGTTAGTTTTTCTATTTTTAGTAGACATGGGGTCTTGATCTTGCTCAGGCTGGTCTCTAGCTCCCAAGCTTAAGCAACCTGCTTGCCTCAGCCTCCCAGAGTGCTAGGAGGATTATAGGGTTGAGCTGCCATGCCTAGCCAATATGTATAATTTTTTAAATTTGGTATATACATATGATGGAATATTATTTGGCCACAAAAAGGAATGAAGTGCTGATAGGTGCTATAACATGAATCAATCCTGAACACGTGCCAAATTAAAGAAGCTAGTCTCAAGTGGACACATATTATACTATTCCATTCATGTGAAATGTCCAGAATAGGCAGATGTGCAGAGGCAGAGAGTAGACCATTGGTTCCTAGGGCCGGGAGGAATGGGGAAACTCAGGGCCATGGCTGACTGGCACTGGGTTTCTTTCTGGAGTAAGGAAAATATTCTAAAATGGTGATGGCTATTTAACTCTGTGGGCATTAACTAAACCCATTGAATTATACCCTTAACGTGAATGAATTATATGGCATGTGAATTACGTCTCCATAAAGCAATGACAAAAACAAAACAGAAAAAAAAGAACAAACAAATCAGAGGCCCCAGGAGCGTGTGCTCCTCCAGGATCACAGTGTTTTCAAACAACTTTTTCTCCTTCAAACCTGGAGGATGCTGGATCCTAAGTCCAAGACTTACCCTGTTTCTGCTAACATCTCACTGGGTAGCTGGTAGTTCAGTTGTCCTCTCTAGACCGAGTGTAAACTGCGGTTCCACGTCATCCACATGAACAACCTTCGGGAGTCTCCAAACCCACCCAACACTGGACCTCCAAGCTCCCTGGCCTTCAGGCAGGATGAGAAAGGGGACAGGGCTCTATAGCCAAGTGCTGGACTCAGATGCCTGCCTCCTCTCTCCTGGGGTGCATCCAGCTCACTTCCCTTTTATTACATTTTAATGAAGTTGTTCAATCAGATGGGTACCAGGAATCTGTAGGCTGTTACAGGCAGGGCAGGAGCAGAAGCCTTGTAGCGTAACTAAACCAACACAGTCGGCCTCGCAGGCAGTTCCAGGAGCCAGGGCTGCTAAGGGTGTCTCTCTCAGGAAGGGACATGGCTACAGGGATGTGGCTGGCTCTGGCCTGAGGGTCTCCCTCCTGGCAAGCAATTGCTCTGGCCCTTGGCCACAATGGCGTTTTCAGATGAGCCTGGCCTGATCTGGCCTCCAGCTTTGACTCCGACCCATGTTGCGCTTCTTCTTACTCACTCTCAGCCTCTGTCTTCTCCACTGGGTTGGAAGTCGGTCTTTGGTGATGGAAGGACATGATTGTCTTGGGGGTGGGAGAGAAGGGAAGCAGTCTCCAGGACTTTGCAGAGGTGGGAAGTGTCTAAAACAGTCAAGAGTGATGGGAAGGGCTTGGTGCCTGTGGCTCAACGGGCTAAGGTGCCAGCCACATATACCTGAGCTGGCGGGTTAGAATCCAGCCCAGGCCCACCAAACAACAATGACGGCTGCAACCAAAAAATGGCTGGGTGTTGTGGTGGGCGCCTGTAGTCCTAGCTACTTGAGAGGCAGAGGCAAGAGACTCCCTTGAGCCCAGGAATTGAAGGTTGCTGTGAGCGGTGATGCCATAGTACTCTATCCAGGGTGACAGCTTGAGGCTCTGTCTCAAAAAAAAAAAAAAAAAAAAGAGTGATGGAAAGAACCAGAAAAAAACACAAGAGTAAGCACAAAATCACAGAGGTACAACAAAGCATTAGAATTGCTAGGTAAGATGGTATTCACCAAAAATGAAAAGCCTCACTGTGGTCCAGCCTTGTCTGGGAGTGGGGAGTGCCTAGAAATCAGTTCAGGGTTTTGCCCATGCAGAGCTTGTCTTTGGGAATGGAGATACAAACATCAGGCGGCTTTGGGAAACAAATAGAGGGGTCAAGAGGGCAACTGAGTCAGCTCTAGGAGAGAGGAGATCAGCAAAGGTCTCTACCAAGAAGGTCATGTCTGAGTTCATCTTCAAGGATGAGCAGGAGTTGAATAAAGAGCATAAAGAAAGGAATGTCAGGTGGTGGGAACAGCATGTGCCCAGACACGGGAGTGCAAGTTTTTGGCACCTTCGGGGACTGTAAACAGTGGTGGGGAGAGGTAGAATGCAGGAAAACTACCAAGGAGAATCAGAAATAGGACTATGCCAGGAAGGACTATGCACACTCTTGGAAGGCACTTCGTCCTGCCATTCAGAGGAGATGGTCTTCTTAGCTTTTCTGCATAAATAGTGCATGATGGTTGAGGGTGGCTGACATGCCAGGTTCCAGTCGGGCTATGTGCAGCCCTCAGGGATATAACGGCAATGATAGAAATTATCTCTGTTAACTCACAAATATTTATTGGGTCCCCATGTACTTGTCCTAGGCAATAAATAATATAATCCTGCCCTGTGGATGCTTGCCATTTCTGAACAAGACAAAAAACAAATGGGGGTCAAGTTAAAATGCATTTAAGTGAATAATGCTCCAATAACATAATAGGGAGGGTGCAGCTACCTCTTTGACATACTGATTTTATTTCCTAAGAGATATACCCAGAAGTGGAATTGCTGGATCATATAGTAGTTCTATTTTTAATTTTTTGAGGAATCTTCATAAGATTTTTCATAATGGCTGTACCAATTTATAGTGTACAAGGATAAGTCAAAAGTATTATACAAACTTTTAGTTTGTTTTTTTTTTTCAAACTTTTAGTTTTATGAACAAGTTCTGGGGATCTAATGCACAGCTGGGGTGGTGATGGTGGTGTTAATTAATTTGATTATATTAATCATTACATGATGTATACAAATATTAAATCATGTTGTATACCTTGAGAACATACAGTCTTTATTTGTCAATTAAATATTTTATTTATTTATTTATTTTGTGTACATTTTTTTTGTGGGTTTTGGCCGGGGCTGGGTTTGAACTGGCCACCTCTGGCATATGAGGTTGGTGCCCTACTCCTTTGAGCCACAGGTGCTGCCCACGTAAATATTTTAAAAGAGAAAAAGATTTAAAAATCTCTTCCTCCCATGTATGTAAGTGCCAGGGGAATGACGCAGGTTTTTCTTTGTTTTGTTTTGTTTTTGCAGTTTTGGCCAGGGCGGGGCTTGAACCCACCACTCCCGGTATATGGGGCCAGTGCCCTACTCCTTGAGCCACATGCACTGCCTGGGATGATGCAGTTTTTATAAGCATCAGGCAAGGTCTGTGCAAGCATCTTCCTACAGGAAGCAAGATGAGAATTAGACTGGAAAGGAGAAGTAAGATCTAAATAGATGGAAAGAGCCTTGCTTGCCTTCCGGGTAAGGGAAACAATGAACATGAAGAGGCTGAGGTGGGCCAGGGAAAAGAACATTCTGGCTGGAGAAGAGGGGGTGATATTGAAAGTGTGGTCTGAAGTGGGGCTGAGCTGGGTGACATGGGGGTCATTTGGTCACTATGGCAAAGGACTGATTCTGTGCCAGAACCTTTACCTAAAGGGTCTCAAGGATGTTGTGAGATAGATATCTTTAGCCCTATTTTACAGATGAGGAAACTGAGCCCTGGAGGGGACACATGACATATCCAAGTCACACAGCTAATAATTAGGAGTCCTGAGCTGTTCAGTTGTTTGCGCTAAGGCACTAGCTTCCTTTAAGACAGGAGTGAGAAGGTGGCACAGGCCGCTCGGACCAGTCTGGGTTTGGCTTGTGAACACACACACACCCCGGGGAGCAGGCTCCCACCACACATGGCAGTTCCTCAGCTGTATCCCCCAGTCTAATTAGTGGCACAATTGTCATTAAGTAGCCTTTTACCTTTCACTTTAGCCCAAGCTCTGCAAGGCTGCGTCTGTCTATTCAGGATTCTATAGAAGTATGGAAAAGGAAAAAGAAATGCGATGCTTGAAACGAAATACCCCATCGAGCTGACCACTAAATAGCACTTAGACCCCAAGTATACACACAGCTGCTCTATGTAATGAAAGCTGTGGACCCTGTTCTTGGATATAAAATAACAAACCACATATAAAGTTTTACATTGCTGTGTAATTAGCACGGATCTGTGAGTGTGTGAGTGCCCACCGGAGAGGGGAGGAGGGCTGGGGCCTCAGGCCCAGCGAGACATTGAGGGCAGAGCACACATGTGGGGCCAGAAGACGGGAGTCTGGGTCTCTGGCCCATTGCTTTGTAGCCCTTTGACCTAGGACAAGTTACGTAAAACCGAAAACTTCTGATTTTGTACCTGTCAAAAAGGATATTAGTACCTGTCACAGTAGAGGTTTTCTTTCCATCTCCCTGCCCCCAAGGACAGGATGTCTGAAGATAGTTTCGGGTGTCAAAATGTGCTCTTTGCATTCTAGCTTACAATGCACAGGACACTGCCCCTCCCCACCTCCACGACAAAGAGTTCTCCCACCTAAAATGCCCACCCGGCCCAAATTGAGAAACTCTGCCCTGTGAGATTGTGTGGTGGTACAGTCGTTACTAACTTTTATCGAGCATTGCTGCATGCCAGGTACCATTCTGTCACTTTATTTAAGTATGCCAACTCTTACCTGTTCATAGTAAACCTTCTTCACACAGCTTACTTTCTTGTTGAGAAGAAAAGGCATAAACCAGTGGGGGGGAAAAAAAAACAGAGGCAACTTTATTTATTTATTTGTCTTTATTATTAAATCATAGCTGTGTACAATAGTGCAATCAAGGGGTACAATGTGCTGGTTTCATATATAATCTTAACTATTTTTATCAAACTAATTAACATAGCCTTCCTGGCATTTTCTCAGTTATTATATGAAGACATTTGTATTCTGCATATAGTAAGGTTCACCTGTATCCTTCTAAGATGCACCATAGGTGTGGCCCCATCAATTACCCTATCTACACCCCAACCTCCCTCCTCCCCTCCCTACCCTTGCCCCTTTCCCCATATTCTTTTGCTATAGTTGGGTTATATCCTTCACACAAAAGCTATAAATTAACATCATAGTAGGGCTGAGTACATTGGATACTTTTCTTCTATTCTTGATATACTTTGCTAAGAAGAATATGTTCCAGCTCCATCCATGTAAACATCAAAGAGCTAAAGTCTCCGTCTTTCTTTAAGGCTGTATAAAATTCCATGGTATACATGTACCACAATTTATTAATCCATTCATGGATCCATGGGCAGTTGGATTTCTTCCATGACTTAGCAATTATGAATTGGGCTGCAATGAACATTCTGGTACAGATGTCTTTGTTATAATGTGATTTTTGGTCTTCTGGGTATATACCTAGTAAAGGAATTATAGAATAAAATGGCAGGTCAATTTTTCAATCTCTAAGTATTCTCCAAACTTCCTTCCAAAAGGAACGTATTAGTTTGCATTCCCAGAAGCAGAGTAGATGTGTTCCCTTTTCTCCACATCCACGCCAACATCTCTGGTTTTGGGATTTTGTTATGTGGGCTAATCTTGCTGGAGTTAGGTGATATCTCAAAGTAGTTTTGATTTGCATTTCTCTGATGATTAAGGATGGTGAGCACTTTTTCATGTGTCTGTAAGCCATGTGCCTGTCTTCTTTAGAGAAGTCTCTCTTCAAATCTTTTGCCCAACCTGAGATGGGGTCACTTGTTCTTTTCTTGCTAATACATTTGAGTTCTCTGTGGATTCTGGTTATTAAACCTTTGTCAGAGGCATAACCTGCAAATATTTTCTCCCATTCTGAGGGCTGTCTGCTTGCTTCACTTACTATGTTCTTGACTGTGCAGAAGCTTTTTAGTTTGATGGGGTCCCTGTCATGTATCTTTGATACTGCTTCAATTGCCTGGGGAGTCCTCCTCATAAAATATTCACACAAGTTGATTCCTTCAAGAGTTTCCCCTGCACTTACTTCTAGAATTTTTATAGTTTCATGTCTTAAGTTTAAGTGTTTAATCCAGTGAGAGTCTATCTTAGTTAATGGTGAGAGGTGTGAGTTTCAGCCTTTTACAGGTCGCTAGCCAGTTCACCCAGCACCATTTGTTAAATAGAGAGTCTTTCCCCCACTGAATGTTTTTAATTGGCTTGTCAAAGATCAAGTAATGGTAAGTAGTTGGATTCATCTCTTGGTTCTCTATTCTGTTCCAAACATCTACCTCTCTGTTCTTGTGCCAGTACCATGCTGTTTTGATCACTACAGATTTATAGTAGAGTCTCACGTCTGGTAGCGTGATTCCTCCAGCTTTGTTTTTATTTCTGAGTAATGTCTTGGCTATTCATAGTTTTTTCTGATTCCATATAAAACAAAGTATTATTTTTTTGAGATCTTTAAAATATGACAATGGAGGCTCGGCGCCTGTGGCTCAATGAGCTAAGGTGCCAGCCACATACACCAGAGCTGGCAGGTTTGAATCCAGCCCCCGGGCCCGCCAAACAACAATGACGGCTGCAACCAAAAAATGGCCGGGCGTTGTGGTGGGCACCTGTGGTCCCAGCGACTTGGGAGGCGTTGGAAAGAGAATCGCTTGAGCCCATTAATTGGTGGTTGCTGTGAGCTGTGATGCCACAGCACTCTATCCAGGGTGAGAGCTTGAGGCTCTGTCTCAAAAAAAAAAAAAAAAACCTCACAAGTTCATGTACACCCGAGCCTGGCCTTCAGTAT
>CAUYON010072874.1:0-14243 GCA_963573935.1 Arctocebus calabarensis | reverse complement strand
AGGATAATTGGTGGGGCCACACCTATGGTGCATCTTAGAAGGGTACAGGTGAACCTTACTAAATGCAGAATACAAATGTCTTCATACAATAACTAAGAAAATGTCATGAAAGCTATGTTAATAAGTTTGATGAAAATAGTTCAGATTATATATAAAACCAGCACATTGTACCCCTTGATTGCACTAATGTACACACCATGATTCAATAATAAAAACAATAAAAAAAATTTTAAAAAAGACATGTTTATGCAAGATAGATTTTATTAACCACTCATCATGGTGTTGATGAGTGATTAATACCAATTGCACTGTATTTTGCAGTGTTCTGTTGGAGGAACCTAAGAAACATAAACAGAAAACAAAAGTTGAGCTTCCACTGGGCTCTTCCATTCCAAAGATCTCTAAGAAAGTTTACCCTGGTTAAAATACTTCCGAGAGGGGTTTGCGTTTGCACAGGTCTTGCCATTTTCATGGAATGGAGCTCTTTGCAAAATATCCCCAATTCCCCGAGAAAGTACTTTGTCAACCCTTAATTTAGTTACCAAATGGCTAACATGCAGTTCTATTCTTACTTTAGGCTAAATTTCCTAAAGTTAAGGTAAGACATTAGGATTCTCCTCAGTCACCAGCTGGCTGTCTGAACGTGCTCCACATCTCTGTCCCTTCAACTCATAGTTTGAGTTTGGGGTTTGCTTGTTGGGTACAATCTAGGAGCTAGATGTTGCGAAACAGGGTGGCAACTTGCACCCAAATTACTAAAATACAGATATGCCTCGCAAGAGTTATAATTTAATGCACTAACTTGAGTTTCTGATGAAGTGAGATTATTTTTTGGCTTGACTATCAAAACAGACTCTGTGCCTTGAAGGATAGGGGGAAAAGAATTTCCAGGAAGAAGAATGGCATAAATCAATGCAAGATAACTTCTTTGGTAAACAAAGTTATTTTGCAGGTAATTAGAGGTGACTTACTCCCTGTGGGGCAGCAGTGTGAAAGCAGCAATTGTGTTCTGTGTGGCACCCTGAGTTGAGGATTGCTAGAATTTTGATTTTTTTGTTTTTTGTTTTTAAGAAGGTAAAATTTGGCTTTATCCCTAAATCTCTAGATTTTTTTTTAATGAAGCCATTTCATTTGAAAGAAGAAGTTTTTTGTGTTTTTTGTTTTGTTTTGTTTTGGAGGGGGGAGTTTCCCTCTGAAGTTCTTTACTCTAACTAAAAAGTCTCTAAGTTACATTTCACCCAACAGCCACCAGTATAGCTCTGCAAACCAAAATTTCCAGGCATTTATAATAGGTAATATACATTCCTTATCATTATAGTCTCTCCAATTTGCAAAACCCTAAGAAGATAGTCTAGCTCTGGTTATATCTGTAAAGCAAACCCCAAACTCAACCTACTGGGATGAAGGGACAGGATTGTAGCACATGTACAGACAGTCCACATAATGTTTTATCCCGAGTTTGGAATATCTAGCCCCAAATAAGAATTTCCTGTTGGATATTTTTTAACTAAATTATTGGTTTACATAAATGATTTCACATGGCTTTTGGGATATTTTGCGAAGAGCTCCATTCCATGAGAATGATAAAATTTGGCAAAATGCTGACCCATCTTTTTTTTATTTTATTTTTATTTTTCTTTTTTGCCTTAAACAACAGTCATTTATTTCTCACAGCTCTGGAGACTAGAAGTTCATAACATGCCAGAAGGGTCAGTTTCTGATGAGGCCTCTTCTCCTGGCTTGCAGACGGCTACCTTCTAACCCTTCTTAAAAGTAACTTTAACCATACTAAACTTTCTTAGAGACCTGAATAATCAAACAGCCTCTCAGAAGCCCAGCTTTTGGTTTTGTTCTGTTTTAACATCTGAGGTAGGTGTTACTTTTAGACCACTTGTTAAAACCCAGAAATGGGGCTTTACTTTACCACCACTTGAAAGTTGTGCAAGATATGACAATTAGAATTACTGTTGCTGTTAAAAGTGCTATTAATGTGTGTGCTCTGGTGAAGCTTCTCCTGTGTGGTACCTGTATTTATGGTACTCAGAAAAGAGCTGATGGAGTGTAGAAGAAGAGCCTGAAAACCATTCAAACAGAAATGCTGTCTAATAATAGTAGGTGCCTCTGTAGGGATATAGTGGAGATTTTTGTTGCTGTTGTTACATGTCTTTCTAGTGAAGTGGAGATGTTTTTAAGAGTCACAGATGCAGTCATTGAATTAGCATCTATTTTAAGAACATACTTTTTATATCATGAGTTATTTAATAGTTAGATGAATGCAATACATTTGGAGATAGATTATCTGCTCAGAGTTGTCCTGGGAATTGCTGAAGTGTTTCTTTAATGAGCTATATAACATTTTATAAAGTAAAACCATTTGCAGTGAAGCACAAACACACACATACACACACACACACAGATTTCCCGTCTAGTGGAAATTTACTATATTTTCTAGTATATACTCTATGATGGGTAGTCTTGGGGTAGAAATGTATGTTAAATATGGTTACTAGGTTCTGAAAATTTAAAGTCTAGGGATGAAAGAGATAAGAGTGAAAAAGAAATAAAAGTAATATATGTTAGGAGAGATAAATATATTAGGATGAGTAAAACACAAACTTTGCTGTATGGATTTAAAATGAGGAAAGATTATTACTAAAGGTGACACCAAGGAAGGATGAATGAAAGAATTGAGAGCAGTTTTTCTAAACTTCTTGGGCAATTTGGTGGCTTCTCTTATTGTCAAATGATTCTCCAGAATGAAGCTAACCAACACGTAGAGAGTGTTTCTAATTTAACTCATCCTTGCTGGCCGTGAGGGTTATCACTGATTTATAATCTGCATCAATATTAAGGAAAACAATAAATACGTATGTATTAGAATGAACACTTTTTTATTTACTGTTCAATATTCATTCAGAATTAGGCGATTTAGTAAACGTGAAGTGTCAAGTACAGGTCCTGGTATAATATACATTTTTTCCCTTTATAGGCTGACATTTGAGAATGTTCATGTATTTGTTAGCTGTATCTATACACACACACACATGAGTGTGTGTATATATATATATTTATGTTTTAAATTATAATTAAATGTGCCTTTATTTGCCAATATTATAATAAATGCACAGTATTTCTTCTCTCCTTCCTAACTGCAAAAGTGGCAGTCGTTTAGTGGATTTGGGGAAGGCTCTCTTGTCCTTCCTACATCTTGGGACCAGTGATATTCTCCAATTTGAAAGTGACTGTGTGCGTGCATATTTTTTTTCCTTCATTGCCAAGGCTGATTTTATTCCTAAGATAAAGAAAAAAAGAAATATCTTGCAGTTATAACCAATTCCTCCCTAAAATAATCTGGGACACTAGCAGCAAAAGAGACAGGGATTATCAAATTGGGGATAAGAACCCAATGCTGGATAATGATATTAAAATAGTTTGTAACTAACATTTAAAAATATAGAATGATTGACTAGAATAGGATAGGAAAGAATAGGAAAAAGTCACAGTCTAGTGACTGCTTCTATAATAAATCATGATGATAATTAAATTTAATATTAGTTTTTGAGATATTATATCACTGTCTCCCAGGATAGCGTTCCATGGCATCATAGCTCACAGCAACCTCAAACTTTTGGCTCAAGTGATCTCCTTGCCTCAGTCTCCTGAGTAGCTGGGACTACAGGCACCTGCCACAACATCCAGCTATTTTCAGTAGAGATGAGATCTTGCTCTTGCTCAGGTTGGCCTTGTATTTTTTTTTCCCAGTTAATATGAGGGTACAAATGATTAAGTTATAATGTTTGCATTCGTTAGGTAAAGTCCCTGTATTGATTATGTCCAACACTCAGGAGCTGTGCCATAATTGTGCCCATTAGGTGGGAGTGCACGATTCTTCTCCTTCTTCTTCTCTACTCCTCCTCCACCAACTTGAACTGAGTTTTTCTCTTGTGTGAGCATGTATTAGTTCATCTACTGGCTTCATATTAGTATTGAGTACATTGGATACTTGCTTTTCCATTCTTGTGATACTTGACGAAGAAGAATATGTGTGTTTCAACTCCATCCAGGTTAACTCAGGCTATTCCTGAACTCCTGAATTCAAGCAATCCACATACTTCAATAATTTAACTTAGAGTCAGTTAATTTGAAAAATATAAGTCTAGGCAACTCTGACACTTTTCTTCTGCTGTTCCATAGTTCCAGACACAGTTTTTGGAAAGGTTGTCTTCCCTTCTCTGCTTTCTTGGACCTCCATACCTAACCCAAACCCAGCTTAATCCCCACCACCACCATCCCCAGTGACCAGTAAATATAAAAATCATGATCCTTGCTTGGAGAAAAATGTGGAAAGAGGGATATCTTGTACATTTACAAACTTGGACATTTATACACAAAATACTGGCTTCTGCTTACTAAGATAGGAGCAGGAAAAGAGTTGCTCTTTTCTGCTTTGTGAGATTATAACTGCAAAATATTACAAATTGCAATCATCAGATAATATTACTTGTTAATAGCTTCTCCATTACAACTGATTTGCAATATGAATTCTTTATTGTATAATTTTTTTTGTTGTTGGTGGTGAAATAATGACTTTGAACTAGCATTTGATATAAAAGAGTCTTTCTAAAATACATGAAGGGAATCATGGATGGACCCTGAAAGCCTTGACCCAACTCTTTGGTAAAGAATAGAAACCGTTAGAAATAGTGTTTGCCATACTGAAATGTAATCATCCCTATTAAAACCTTTGAGTGAGTGATGTGCTAAAGACATGTATTAAAAGTAGTTGATTAATGGATTCTTTTCAATATGATTGGTGAGAACCTTGTGAATTTTAACATTTCAAAGATACTCAGTGAAAGTTGGTATAATAGAAAGGAATGTAAGTGCTTTTTGTTTTTCAAGTAAATGGACGATAGATTGTGTTCTCTTGCTGTATTATACACATTGTACACTGCATCTAACAATAGCATTATAAATTTTTTTTTAATCACGTAGAGTTGCTGTTAAACCATCTAGCAATAATTATGGTCTGGGAATTATAGAAAGATGTCATGGAAGTTCAAAAACACTAGAGCTTACATTTATAAAAAGACAATAGCATGGATTTAAATAAAGAAAACCATGGAGTACTGTGAAAACATTTTAATCTACAAAGACTTCAGCCCATCTCCTCTCAGTCTCTTTTTCACCCATAGTCATTCTTTCCTGCAATGTAAGTATTAATTGCTCACCCATGTCATTCAATTACAAAGAGCATTTCGGCAATCAGAAATACAGCCATTAGAATAAAAAAAGTGTCAAGATAAAGTATTTGGCACTTTGAGAAATACTCCCTTGTTCTTTCATATTGAACTAAAATACAGATTGAGCATTAATCAGTCCATGAAACAGATTATACTTTCATCAAAATACATGACAAGGTGTCAAAACCCAGATATTTAACCTTAAACACAAACCATTATGTACATACGTATATGTGAGTGGGTGTTAGCATTTTTGTGTTTTCTTAGGCAATTAAAAGTTTCTTAGGTTGCAATTAAAGGATTAATGCAATTCTTGGTAAAAAAAAATTTGCAGGCTTTGAAAGGGCTATGCCTTTCCAGGGAGAAGCATTTTTTTCCATGAACATTTATTTTTAGCACCTGTGAAGCTTAACTAGTCCCTTTCAGTTCTAATTCCCTAATTATTGCATTCCGCCTCTCATGCAATTTCTCTGTTTCTGTTTGTGGACAGAACAGGTAATAAAGATCAGGAAAAAAATCATGTAGTGAACTATTAATTTAGCAATTTGAAGAATTTTCTTCATTTTTTCTGGGTCTATTTGGCTAAGTATTATACTCCAGGTGCATAACATACTCCAGCAACTTTTCTTTCAATATAATTTCTTGATAACATTTCCAGATGTGGAAAACAGACACATTAGTTACTCCTGGTAAACATTTTGTTTTCCTTTCCCAACTCAAGTGTGCTATATTTCCTTTCCCCCTTTCTCTAGTGCATTGGTTACAGTATAGCTTTTAGCTGCAGGTGACAAAATTGCATTAGACGTTGATTTTTCTAACACGTGGTATTTGGAATGACGTAGTTCATGTTGGTTCTGGAACTTAAAGATGTGAAGGCTCCAAGCTGGCTTATATGTGATATGTGTGTTCCCATGATGGCATCCAGGTGGTCACAATAGTTCCCAGCATTTCCTTGTAGCTTGGCTGTTTCCATATCAAAAAGCAAGGAAAGGAAGGTCAGCATTTCCTTTTTTTAAACAAACAACAACAACAACAACAAAAAAAAAAAAGGTGGAAACTCCTAGAATCTTCGAGCAGGTTCTCCCTTGCCCTTGTTGTGGGTGGAATGATGCCATCCCCCACTCCCATCCTGGATTGAAGACTTAACACCCAGTACTTCATAATGTAACCTTATTTGTAAATAGCATCATTGCAGATGTAATTAGTGAATATAGTGTCATTTGGGTGAACCCTTATCCATTATGACCAGCGTTTTAAAAATGAGGGAAGTTTAGACACAGAGACACACAAAGAGGGAAGATGAAGGGACAGAGGAAGAAGGCAGCCATCGACAAGCTGAGGACAGAGACTGGAGCAGAGCCTTCCCTCCCAGCCCTCAGATAAAACCAGCCCTGTTGACACCTTCATCTTGAACCTGGAGCCTCCAGAATTGTCAGACAATTCATTTCTGTGGAATCCACCCAGTCTCTGGTACTTTGTTACCCAGCCGTAACAAACCAATACACTCTCTTTGGCTGCTGACTGGTTTCATAACCCAATCTCTCTGACTCCTCTCTTTCCCAGACAAGAAATACAGTGAGTTCTGCGAAGCTAGCACTTCTAGTCTCCATGTGCTGAAGGCTCAGAAAAAGAACAGGCAGTAGCTGTTGAGTGGAAAGCCAGCAGTGTCTGCCACAGCCAGTTATTCATGGTGCAAATATTTGTTAAAGAAATGAAACATTCTAGGATTGAATACTTTATCTTCTCTGACACTCAAAGAATATAGATGGAATTTTATTTTAGTCTTTTCTTGTTTGTTTGGCATTTTCTAGCTTTAAACCTCCAATACCAAAAATGATAATGTCTTAGTGCTAAAAAAAAGTTCTATCTTTATAATTTTTTTTCCCTGTAGAATAGCAAGGCTTAGAATACAGATCTTATCTCATTGGCAGCATATTATTTTATTTTCTCTGACCTGGGCTTGAGCTCATTCTGTTTTAGTATGTAAGTGGGTGGAATATTCCTTTCTGGATTCACATCTTCCCAAATTGCCTTGCCTAACCTTGCTCCCTATTAGAATTTACCCTGTTCATTTCAAAGTGCACTGTATTTCTTTTTCTTCTTTTAATTCCTGATATGCAATAAATCATAAATCAGCAAGGAAAAAAAGATGCACTTTCTTTCCCCCTAGGAATTGCAGAGATAACATCATTGTCTTTCAGGAATTTCGTTTCTTTTAGTAAAAGTCATGAGACTGCATGGATCTCTGTTCATTTCTCTTTGTCAGTCTTCATAAAAATTATGTAGAGTATGACCATTAGAATTGACCCGCCACAGTTTGGTCTTTTACGTGACATTACTTCAGGAGCTCATGAAGCTTGTACTTGCTTACATTCAAAGCCAGTTATTTCTTTGTTGCCTACAGGTGTTTGGGGGGGGAAATAGCACCTTAGGATTAGGTTTTGGGGCTTCTTAGTCCTGTTCGGAAATGTTATATATCCTTTATGTTAGGCTGTAAATGTAAAATGGAGCTCTGGAGCCAGGCTGGCATATCAAAAAAAAAAAAAAAAAAAAAAAAAAAAAAAAATATATATATATATATATATATATCCCTGTCACAAAAAGTAAAGTTTAGAATCAATCTGAATGTTACACTGAATCCATTTAGCTAGGCAAAGGTCCCCACTCCTGTTTTTAGCCAGGCTGCTTTTTGCTGGTTAGGAATATCTCTGTGAAATTGTCAAGGTCCTGTCCTTTGGAGGATCAAAATTCGTTTTGACTAAAATGTTGGATAATTTCTTTTAGATTAGCAGAGATTTCAGAATGTATTCCTTTTAAGTTTATATGGCTGGCAAGAGACTAGAACATTAGACTTCAGCGTCTCTCATCACCTATTCTATTCCAGGGAAGCAAGATTGAGAGGCCTTTGTCTCTTTTCTGAGCTTGAAGCATGCACTGGCCTGTCGCATTTGATTATTATTTTGTTCTTACTTTCTAAGAGTCGTTGGAGAGTCCCTGGATGGCCACTGATGGACTCAAAGCCTATTAGGAGCCTTAAATTTCAGAAATGGTGGAACTGCGCCTCCCAAGCTGTTAGCGCCAGTGTCATCAGGAAATGCTGAAGTTGAAAAAGCAGGCTGGTGGTTAATTTTCTCCTCTTACCATATTAAGAACAGTGTGGTTTCATGGAAAGGGAAATAAACCAAGAACGTGAGGCCAGGTCTCTCACCAAGAGGCTGTGTTACCACAGTCAGAATATTTAATCTTTCTGTGCCTCACTTTTCCTGGAGAGGCCGAACAACACGCAAGGTGGGAACACACTCTCTAGAATTAAAATCTTTGCTTTATCAATCACCAGCTTTAAAATAGTGTCTGTCTTAAAGGGAGACATTGTGGGAATTTGAATTTTTTCATTCATCTTAAGCATTCAGTCAGCAGAAAACCTAGTGCATGAATCTCCACATGCACTAGGAACTTGGGATATAGGAATGAATTAGACACACAAAAATAATGAATATATATATTCATTATTTTCATATCTATCTATGAAAATGTGGGTGGTGTTAATAGAGGGACATCCAGTGTGAGATTATGAGATGTGCTTTGATATGTCTGTGTCTAGTGGAAATGAGTGATGTGAAATGACTTCTGATTGGGGGAGGGCCGTATTTAAGATGAGCCACATGATTATTTTTGCTACATTCTGAATGATAAAAAGAAACTAGAGTACAGGATTGACAAGGAGCAAGCCCAAAGGTGACAAGCTCTGCATATCCGGAACACAGAAACAGGGACATTGTGGAAAGATCTTAGAAAGAAGGAGATGGGGTCAGAGGTAGCCTGGGAGGGGAGGAAGGAGATATAAATAGCTTAGTAAGACCCCAACATTCAATGTGTCAAGCATTCAGTAAGGGTTGGTGCATTAACTGTTATCCTTTTCTCCAAGGGGTCTCAGAAGAAAATGCTGCTACTTATTTAGGACCTTTATCTAAAATAAATAATGATCTCTGGAGAAGAAATATAGTATCATTTTTGAGACTCAACTTTCATTACATGATAATGGATGGACATTTGAGTTTTTATAGGGATCAGTTGTAGGAAATTTAAAAACACCTCTCTTTACCTTTTTCAATTAAGTCACTGCCTTCTTATCGCTACCTAATTTTCCTTCTTTGGGTTTCTCTCCCCAACTTGTCTGTTATTTCCAAACTCATTCCCTTATGTTAAAATAGTGCTTTCAAGGTCTCTCTATATAGGAATTTGTTAGGAAAATGTTACTATGCCATGTCATAAGTGAATAAGATATATGTCATCAAAAGTAAATCAAAAGACTTTGCACAAGGCTCGGTGCCTGTGGCTCAGCGGGCTAAGGCGCCAGCCATGTACTGAGCTGGGGGGTTCGAATCCAGCCCAGACCTGCCAAACAACAATGATGGCTGCAACCAAGAAAATGGCCAGGTGTTGTGGCGGGTGCCTGTAGTCCCAGCTACTTGGGAGGCAGAGGCAAGAGACTCGCTTAAGCCCAGGAATTGGAGGTTGTTGTGAGCTGTGATGCCACAGCACTCTATCCAGGGTGACAGCTTGAGGCTCTGTCCCCCCCCCAAAAAAAGACTTTGCACAAGAAAAATGCTAATGTACAAATACCTACAAAAAGAAATCAGTTATCAAGATAATTTTCAATTATCTAGGACAATAAATTCAATTACTAGAACATATTGTTGTTTTGTTTGTATTTATTATTTCTGTACAGCATACTGATAAGGGAGCAGACACTGAGAAAATGACAATGTTTGGTCCTTTTAAATTAGGGGCGTTAGTAGCTATTTGAAGATCCATTTCTTCTAGAGGTTTGTCCTTTTCCCTAAAGGAAGGCAGAAATTTATCAAAATGGAGAGTCTTCTGGGGCTTGCGGCATTTTCCCTGTATAGATAAAAATAATGATCAGGTGCAGATCAGGGGCCTAAGAAGGATAGAAAGCAGCTTTCCTAAAATGTAGTAGGGACTAGAAAGGATTAATTGCATGGTGATTTCACCAAGAGTTAGCAAAGCTATGAAGTTTGGGACACATGCCCCATGACGGCCCTCACTTCTTACAAGGAACTCTCAATTTTGATAATTTGCTGGAAGGACTGAGAGAAGTCACTGAAAACGGTTATACTCACAATTACTGGTTTATTACAGAGAAAGAATCCATACTAACATCAGCCAAAGGAGGAGACACATAGGGCGAAGTCTGGAAGGTTCCAAATGCTAAGCTTTTGTTGCTTTCAGGACTGGTTACTCTCCCAGCATTGAGGTGTGGTGATACACAAGGAATATTGCCAATCAGGGAAGCTCCCCAAGCCTTGGTGTACAGAGTCTTTATTAGGGCTTCATTATGTAGGCATGACTGATTGATTGCAAACGTGGTAGACCCCAATCTTCAGGTTAGCTGATGCCACATGACCCAAATAACCCACCTGTTGTCCCATGGTTAGTCTTTCTAGTGGCCATTTGCTTGCCCAAAACTATTTTGGGAACGGCTGGCCCCATTCTGAGATCCAGTGTGGCCTGTCCTAACCTTAACCTTTTTTTTTTCAGTTACAACATAAATTACCTCCTAGAAACCAGGGGTACAGACCAGACGTAGGGCATGGCCACATTATTTACCAAAAAGGGGAGAGGGTATCCCTGCATGGACTCTAACATCCATTATTGTAGGACTCTAGGAATGTTGTGTGAACTTGTTCGTGTCACCTAACTGCTACTCTGTGGCTCTGCATGCCCCTTCTGTTCATTGGGAATGATTATAGTGTTTACCTCGTAGAGCACTGTGGTGATTAATGAACAGATCTGGGCACATAGGATTTACTCGGTAGTTTCAGCTCCTGTTAGATTCATCATTACAAAGATTATTTTCATTGTAGTGTTAACTGTTTATTGCTGTTATGGTAAATACTTTATTAACATTGGTGCTCTTTGAAGTAGCTGAAATGTAAGTGCATAGTTCAAGGACCTCTTTGGTGCTTTTTGCTCTCGTTTTGTCTAGCTATTCCTGGCCTCTTTGTCTCTTAGTCTGTTTATTCATTCTCTGGTTCAAGAGACACTCCTCTGCAATTTTGCTGAGCATTTCAAGATAGAAGAGTAAAGAGCTTTTTTTCCTTTCTGTGAATTTGTTTGTTTTCCAAAATGCTCTGGCAAAGATTATACAACTGCAGTTGCCTAAGCATTTGGTGATGGCGTTATCTCATTCTTCCTTAAACTTGTAGTACAAGAGAGATTTGGGGTGGGGGTTGTCTGTGTGTGTGTATGCGTGTGAGCGCATATGGAAATTCTCCTCAGAGGACATTCAAGTTCTCTTTACCAAAAGTAGAAATGCTTTTTAAAAGACACATGCTCAGTGCTGTAATCTGCTCTTCAATTTGCTATTAATAAAAGGGAAATTCCATCAAACATTGTATGTTTTCAGTTCCAGATGCCAAGATTATATTGCCAACCTTGAGTTTTGCATGCCAAGCAGATTTAATGAGAAAAATAATACTCAGGTGCTCAATTGGTTTTGAATACAGCTTTAGTTTTACAAAGAGGCTTGTGACACAAAGGTCTTTGTATAATAGATAATTAACCAATGAACGCTTAGATATAGTTTATTTTTCATAAAAATAATTACTTCAGCCTTATTTACAAATTGAACTGATCTTATTCTTATGGCAATCCTTTTTATACTGACTTTCTTTCTTTTAGAGGTTCTGTTAAGGATGGTTTAATGAAACATTGCCTACAGAACATGTTGGTTTGTGGACAAATGGAGCAATGTTGGTTTTTTGTTGTTGTTGTTGTTTTTAATGGCACAAAGTAGTTGCTTGTTTTTCTTCTTCAGTCTGGAATACAGCTTTCAATGTCTTTTACTTACTATTCTTTTTGGATGTCTCCTACCCATATAGGTGAGCTTCACTTACAAGGCCCTGTGTTTATCAAAGAGCCCAGCAACAGCATTTTCTCTGTTGGATCAGAGGACAAAAAAATAACTTTAAATTGTGAAGCAAGAGGCAGCCCTTCACCTCATTACAGGTACAGTGAAAAGTTTAAAAATTCAAATAAAAAACAAAAACCCTGGGTGACAATTGTGAATTGTTTTGCTTCAATATAATCATACTATCAGTAAGAAATAATCTGTGAAGCAGTGGCTGTTTGTTACATTCAACAGCTCTGTTACATGAACATTTGAGTCCTTCCAGCATATATTTGATTGATTAGTCACTTGATAGAAATATTTCCTGACTAAGGAAAAGACGTGGTAGACTCCATTAAATATGTCGTCTTATAGATTTGCAGTGAAATTTAATTTATAAACTTGAATTTGCATGTAGTTGTCAAGACCACATGCATTGGAGGGATGAAATTTACTGTGTTTCAAAGGTAATTTGAAATCAAAGCTAAAACAATTCCATGGCCCTCCGTTTCTTCCTCTACCAGGGTAGAGGTATGTGTTCGGAGGTTCATTAAGTACAGAAGAATAAAATATCAATATATTGTGATTAAAGTCATTTTAACTAATTTCGAAGAGAAAATGTATCTCATTTGTTAAATTTTTATTATGTTAAAGTCTATATTTTTATGAGTATGTAAACAACATTTGTTCACGGAAAACTTTCAAGCATCACAGAAAGGTATAAAATAAAAAGAAAATAAATCTGAACTCCCACCACCTTAAGATAAAAATATTAACTTTTGTGGGATAGTGATGAATTGTTTGGATGAGATGAATATTTATTTTATTAAGTAACTCCAGATTAAAAGTTTCTGCACTTAGGGTGCTTGGGGGAGCCACTGTAATCAAGAGATGAATTATTGATAAATAGCATATGCTGCTTTCTTGTAAGTGGTTGCAAGAAAAATGCTTAGGGCGCCTTTGAAACAACATGCTCTTTAAGTACTGGGAGCATCTGCTTCACAAACTCTGTTTATACTGTTAGTTTTCTTGGCAAAATCTTTTCTATGGTCTGTAGAATAAGCAAACTTCAGCGTATATTAATACAATGCTAAATGTTTAGATTAGCAATATAGATCTTACTGACCTCGCGTTGTCTTAAACAAATAATTGAAACTAACAGTCATGGTTAAATTGGGTCAGGATTGGGTTAGAAGATAGACATCTGTGTTTTTGTATCTGGAAGTCACCAAGGTCAGTCTTTTTCAACTGTGTTTGGCAATGTATTTATTGATCCCCTGCTGTGTACTTCAAAATAAACATGACAATTCCAGGTTACTGATCGGAATTGACAAAGGTGAGAAAAAGTTTTCCCTCTTTTCTCCCTGTAGAAATATGAAAATTGCAACACAGCATTAGAAAAAAACAAAAAAGAAGAAGAAGAAACTGTATGTTATGAGCTAGTTCAATTAATTAGGCATAAGCATATGTAACATCTGGAAAAATTTTCTTCTTTATAGGAAAATTGAACCCCTTAGCTTAACAAGACAAATACTAGACATGTTTTCTTTTCCTCACATATTTGTAAGGTAATCCAACAATTTCTAAATCCATCTGTTTGTTTCTTCCTGAAATAGAAGATTCTTCTTATAAACATGGGTATAAATACGATAAGGAATCCACGCGAATGGCTTGTGTGGGCTGTTTTTCTGTTGTCAATAACATATTTCCTGGCATTTATCTGATAAATAATTTGGTGATAAATTTTTCAGCTAAAAAATTGTTAAGACATAAGATTTAGTGACGTAGGAATGTATTTTTAAATGAGTATTAATTATGCTTGTAGAGTTTTATCAAATAACCAAAGTCTTGAATCGGAAATCCAGAACTAGCCTTTTGTTGTAATTATGTATTTGTATGATCACTATAGAGCAGTGGTTGTGACCCCTTTGGGGTTCAGAAAACACATATTTCTTTTCTTTTTTTTTTTAATAATTTTATTGAATCATAATTATGTACATTGGTGCAATCACAGGGCACGATTCATATACATTCAGAAATATTTTGATCATACTGTTACAGATATCCTTCATGGCATTTCCTTGATCACT